>SOZL01000668.1:22392-38520 GCA_009733165.1 Naja naja | reverse complement strand
GTATGCACCACTTCACAGTGCTTCTACAGCTCTCTCTAAGTGGTTTACCGAGCCAGCCTCTTGCACCCACACCACCAACAATCCAGGTCCTCATTTTACCGACCTCGGAAGGATGGAAGGCTGAGTCACCCTTGAGCCGATAAGGATCGAACTGCTGGCAGTGGGCAGTGAGTTGAACCTGCAATACTGCCCTCTCACCCTGCACCGCCACGGCTTAAAAACTGCCTTACTTAGCAACCTCTGGGCTCAATTGTAGTTGCAAATCCAGAGCTGCTTGGGGGTGGGGGTGGGTTCAATTCTGTTGGTCTGCCTGCCTTAAGGAGAGCTGGGCCCGGGTGCGAAAGAGGGGAAGAGAGAAGCAGTCCACTCACACACGTATGTCCAACATGATGCGCTTGTCCTCTTCCACGTGAATGCCCCAGATGCAATCCTGCCCCTTTCCGTATGGTTCGGGCCAGTTGGGGGACAAAACGACACCGGACGCATCTGTGATCTCCCCGCTGCACACCGCTGTTGTGGGACACACATGAGAAAGAGATCATACGTGGGCATTGCCAATGCTGGGTTTTTAGATCCCTCTCTTGAGTTTCTACCTTTTTATTTTAAAAACTAGCTGATACCCCGACATTGCCCTGGGTATTTATTTATCCCAATCCTGTATTAGACAGGAAAATCCTCTAGTCGGGGCTCACACTGTTGTACTGTCTCTCACGCAGTGTCGCAATTCTTCTATTCCTCCACAAGAGGGAGCCCCCTTATGGAATACTATGTAGCCGCTACTGTCATGCCGGAGCAGCTGACAGGGAGCAAGAGTGGGGCTCCGTTGGCTGTGGAGGAAACTGGGGAAGGGCAAAGGCCGGCTGGGCAGAGCAGGGAAGAGGTAGAACAAGGGAAAGGGAATTCGGAGGAAGACCCAGGCCCACCCGCTCTTCATCCTAGGGTACACAGGGAGGAACGGAGAAGGGAGCAACGTGGGTTGCATGGCTTATGGGGGAGGAAAGGGCCCTGATTCCCTTCATTAGCCACAGCTAGGAAGAGAATTTAAAAGAGATGCATGCTGAGTGCAGCATCTACTGGGAACAAACGTGAGTTTATCTTCTATTGACTTTGGTTATTTGCATTGCTGGCATCCTCCCAACCGTGTTGAGTTATTGCCATGCCTTCACACCTGGAATTCTTGCTCCTGCCCTGCCAGACTAATTACCTCATTTTGCCTGGATTGGACTTATAGTTAAACTTTGTGTTGACCACATTTTGGACTTGATTCTCTGCAGCACAAGGCTGTTCCTGGGAGAGTTTTTCTCCAGCCAGAAGGTAACCAGGACATTGGGAGCCAAAGTTGGAACTAATAAAGGGACTCCTACGGATTTCTGACTGTGTTGCCTTTGTGCCACGCCCCTTTGGGTCATCATAGTTACCATAGCAAGTCCACTGTGCTATACAGTAGAAGCTATTTTAGGGCACAGCCCCTCAAGGGTGTTAGGGGTGTCTTATCCCCACAGTATTTGTTTCCAGAGGGTAAGTCACCTGTGTACTAAGTTTGGTTGAAATTGTTTGCGGTGTTCCAGAGTTATGCTGGAACATATACACACACATCCATAGAGACACAGAAGAAGAAGATTCAGTGCAAGTTGTCAACTCATAAAATATTTCTATGGTCTTTTTAGAGTTGCCAACAGAAAGGGAGGGGGGAGCAGTGCAGCAGCTTGCAAACCGAAAGTGCATTCCATAAATGTTTTTTTTTCAAAGATAGTAACTAGGCAACTTGAAGTTTCTGCCTTGCAAATATTTAACTGGAGAGCATGATTGATGACTCTGGGCTATGGATGTGTCCCATTGGAGAATATGAATTATGATACACCCAGGGGGGAAAGCCAGGGTCAAGGGTGACAATGAATGATGTGCCTCAGAGTCGGCTACACCCAGGCAGTGCCAGCCACGTTAACTCCCAATAAATCCTTTGGAAGTTTTGGAAGTTTGGCTCAAGACGCATGATTTAAATGGGGCCCACTGCCGGAATTCTGAAAGAGTGTGTGTGTGTGTGTGTGTGTGTGTGTATGTGTGTGTGTACTCATAAAACATTTCTATGCCTGTTTTAGAGTTGCCATGAACAGGGGTGGGGAGGAAGAAATTTGAAGGAGTGGTGCAGAGGTTTAAAACCGAAAGCGCATTCCATTCTTACCTTGCAAGGATTGCAACTAAGCTACCGGAATTTCTGCCCTTGAAAATTCCTAATTGGAGAATGTGATTGATGACGCTCAGCTATGAATGTGTTTCATTGGCGAATATGAAGGACAATACACCCAGGGAGGTTGGGGGGGGGGAAACCAGGATCAAGGGTGACCATGAATGATGTGTCTCAGAGTCGGCTGCACCCAGGCAGTGCCAGCATGTTAACTCCCAATAAATCCTTTTGAAGTTTTGGAAGTTTGGCTCGAGACTCAGGATTTAATTGGGGGTCACTGCCGGAATCCTGACACAAGTTATGTTTCTCTACATCAGCTAGTCCTCCACTTACAATGGTTTGTTTAGTGACTGTTCGGAGTTACAACAGCACTGAAAAAAGTGACTTATGACCATTTTCCCCCCACTTATGACCATTGCAGCATCCCCAGTCTCACATGATCAATATTCAGACGTTTGACCACTGACTCGTATTTATGATGGTCGCATCCAAGGGGCTGGGGGGGTCACATGATCCCCCTTTTTGTGACCTTCTGATGAGCAAAGTCCACAGGGAAGCCAGATTCACTTAACATCCATGCCACTATCTTACCAACTGCAATGATTCACTTAACGACCATGGTGAGAAAGCTCGTAAAATGGGGCAAAGCTCTCTGAACAAATGTCTCACTTAGCAACATACACTTTGGGGCTCATTTGCGGTCGTAAGTCGAGGACTAACTATGTTATGTTACATTATATGTATAGATAATCCTCAATTTACAACTGTTATTTATTTATTTATTTATTTAATTACATTTATATGCTGCCCTTCTCCGAAGACTCAGGGCGGCTTACAATTTTTGGAGCACAACCCAATGCGCTCAGCAATAGCCTTCCTTCCATTGTATATGCCTGCTTATTACTAAGCGGCATTTTTACAAGGTCAGCTAATTGCCCCCAACAATCTTGGGTCCTCAATTTACCTCCCCCGAGAGGATGGAAGGCTGAGTCAACCTTGAGCCTGGTGGGATTCGAGCCTACAGCAGTTGTAGACAGCTGGATCTTAAGAGCAGGCATTTAACAGCCTGAGCCACCAAAGCTCAACCTTATTGAGGTTGGCCTTATGTTCGTAAATTGTGCTGATCATTCGCGTGTCATTAAATGACCGACCTGATTTTATGACCTCTTTTTGTGGCAGTTGTAAAGCCAACACCAGGATTGTTCGACAGACAGCTTGGTTGTTAAGTGAACCCATTGTCTACAATGGGTGTTGGGGTTTTTTTTGCTATAAATTGGAACTATGGTTTTGTTGTGGCTCGCCGGCAGCCCGTGCAGACGGCAGCAGAATCGGACAGTGGGGAAGAAAGGGGACCAGTCTGGGAGTCTGGGGAGGACTTGGATGAGGGTCCTACTTCCGATGTAGAGATGGGGCCAGGACCATCTGGGAGTGGGGTGCTGCCTCTGGAGTCTCTGGAGTCTGGCAGCTGTGAGGCAGAGGATCCAGGGGAGCCTGTTCCCAGTCCGCGTGTGCGCAGAGCTGCTAGAAGGCAAGAGCAGCTGAAACAAAAGGGGTGGCTCAGGAGTAAGGCTGGGAGGTGAGCGCCCCTCCCATAAGGGATAAAAGTCAGGCCAAGATGACGAAACCTTTGCAGGAAGCAAAGTGCGTGATCACTGAACCAGTAGGGAAACTGGTAGAATCCCACCACTGGAGAAATCCCACCAGCAACCCTGTTGGTCATGATAAAGCAGAAATCAGCAATAAAACTTGGTTGGGGAGGGCTCCGATCTTCAGGAATTAAGTAGCTGCTTTATCCCACGTGTAGGAGAAGGAATGGCAGAAATCTAGGAGGCAGAGTTAAAAGAGGCGTCAGCCTAGAATCCCTGCGTAGTCACAAGCAGGCGAAATCTAGCCTCTCTTGAGTGCTGTGGACCCTCATCTAAACTCCTAGCAGATGCTAATGGTGAGTTGGGAGGATTCCTGGGCAGAGGCCTTCAGCAATGAAGTGCCGTAGTTTAATTGGAGCTTCAGGTGTGGACCTGGTATTTCGTGTCTGCAAAGGACGGAAGGAAAATGAGGATAGGGAGGGAGGGAGGAAATGGAGGGTGAGGCAGGAAGAAGACAGAGGGAAGAAGAACGAAAAGAGGAAGGAATGAAGGGAGGGAGGGAGGGAGAAGGAAGATGGAAAGAGGGAGGGAGGAAGATGAAGTCAAAGAGGAGAGAAGGAAGGAAGGAAATGAGGGAGAGAAGAAGGAAGAAAGGAAGGAAATGGAGGGAGGGAGAGAAGAAGGAAGAAAAAAGCAAGGGAGGGAAGGAAGAAAGAAAGAAAGTAGGAAAGAAAGAAAAAGAAAGAAAAGAAAGGAAGGAAGAAAGGAAGAAAGGAACAAGGGGGAAGGAAGGAAGGAAAAATGGAGGGAGGAAGAGAAGAAGGAAGAAGAGACCAAGAAGGAGGGAAGGAAGAAAAAAAGAAAGAAAGGAACAAGGGGGAAGGAAGGAAGGAGCAATAGGGAGGGAGGGAGGAAGAAAGGAGGGAGGGAGAGACAGAGGAAGGAACATAAGAAGGGTCAAAGAGGTCAGAGAAGGAAGGAGGAGGGAGGGAAGGAGATGAATGAAAAGAGGAAGGCGGGAAGGAAGGAAGAAAGAACATGAAAGGGAAAAAGATTAGAAGGAAAGAAATGTAAGAGAAGGAGTGGCACAGTCTGAGGGTGGAGTCAAAAGAGGCAGCAGCCTAGAATCCTTATGTAGCCACAAGGGAACCAACTCTGGTTATTTCCTCCAGCCGTGTCCTTCCCCATCTCTCACCTCGGCAGGCCGGCTCCGTCTCATTCCACTGGGGGTTGGAGGGATCCACGCACTCGATGATGACCGAGCCTTGCTCCAGGGTGTAGCCGGGCTCACAGGTGAACTCCACGGTGGTGCCCACTTTGTAGCTCCCGTTGCTGGAGGTGAAGTTCCCGTATTTGACAAAGGGCTCGTAGCAGTGACCGGGCCGGAAAGCTGCAAAGGGTCAGAGCAGGGAGAAGGAGGGCTCGGTCTCCTTCTTTTAACAGGACTGGCCCCTGCTGGCTGCTGGACTACAGTTCCCATCAGCCTCAGCCTGCTGAAATTAACCTGTAACAGGTTTAACAGGGTGGGAAGCTGAGGTGGGATTCAGCCGGTTCGGGCCGGTTCAGGCAAACTGGAGGTTAAATTTATATCTGGTTCGCTGAACCAATAGTTGAACCGACCGGCTGGCCCTCCCCTCCCCTCCAAGAAGTCTCCATGGGGCCCATTTTGGATGCAGGTAAGTGCAGGAGGCTCTGGGAGGGTGAAAAACGGCCCTCTGGGAACTTCCAGAAGTCTGGAAATGGGCCTGTTTCTGACTTCCGTAGGGCCTCCAGAGCCCGGGGAAGGCCGTTTTCGTCCTCCCAGAGGCCTGAGGTAAGCCTCCGGACTCTGGGGAAGGCGAAAAACGGCCCTCCCAAAATTCCAGTAGGCCCAATGACCACCATGGCCAGGCCCATCCAGCAACTGTGCAGAGAACCGGTTGTTTGGATTTTTGAATCCCACCCCTGGTGGGAAGGGACCTTGGAGGTCTTCTAGTCCAACCCCCTGCGATAGGTTGGCATGGGTCATCCAAGGGGAGCACGCCTGGGGGGATCCTGGCTCTTCTTGGCCACTCACCCTCATAGCGGAGGGCCACCCCGGCAGCCACGCCAACACTATCCGTGGAAAACTCAATGAAGAAGCCACGGCTGGTGCTGACCAGCCCCTCGATGGGCAGATACTCGACCTCGTATGAGTCGTACACAGGAGGCGCCTCGATGTTGTTGCCGTTACGGATGATCAGCCTGCAACGAAGAGGGTCAGATTTCCTTTCTGAGGCTCTCAAGGTTTACAGGATTTCGGGGAGCAGAGAGAGACCCTCCATCTTGCAGAGTGGCAAGGCGACTGCCCTAGCACAGGGTTTCTTGACCTTGGCAGCTTTAAGAGGAGTGGGCTTCCACTCCCAGAATCCCCCAGCCAGCCTGCTTTAGAAGGGAGGACTTCCACTCCCAGAATCCCCCAGCCAGCCTGCTTTAGAAGGAGGACTTCCACTCCCAGAATCCCCCAGCCAGCCTGCTTTAGAAGGGAGGACTTCCACTCCCAGAATCCCCCAGCCAGCCTGCTTTAGAAGGGAGGACTTCCACTCCCAGAATCCCCCAGCCAGCCTGCTTTAGAAGGGAGGACTTCCACTCCCAGAATCCCCCAGCCAGAATGCTTTAAGAGGGGTGGACTTCCACTCCCAGAATCCTCCAGCCAGCCTGCTTTAAGAGGGGAGGACTTCCACTCCCAGAATCCCCCAGCCAGCCTGCTTTAGAAGGGAGGACTTCCACTCCCAGAATCCTCCAGCCAGCCTGCTTTAAGAGGGAGGACTTCCACTCCCAGAATCCCCCAGCCAGCCTGCTTTAAGAAGGGTGGGCTTCCACTCCCAGAATCCCCCAGCCAGAATGCTTTAAGAGGGGAGGACTTCCACTCCCAGAATCCCCCAGCCAGAATGCTTTAAGAAGGGTGGGCTTCCACTCCCAGAATCCCCCAGCCAGCCTGCTTTAAGAGGGGAGGACTTCCACTCCCAGAATCCCCCAGCCAGCATGCTTTAAGAGGGGTGGGCTTCCACTCCCAGAATCCCCCAGCCAGCCTGCTTTAAGAGGGGAGGACTTCCACTCCCAGAATCCTCCAGCCAGCCTGCTTTAAGAGGGTGGGCTTCCACTCCCAGAATCCCCAGCCAGCCTGCTTTAAGAGGGGAGGACTTCCACTCCCAGAATCCTCCAGCCAGCCTGCTTTAAGAGGGGAGGACTTCCACTCCCAGAATCCCCAGCCAGCCTGCTTTAAGAAGGGTGGGCTTCCACTCCCAGAATCCCCAGCCAGCCTGCTTTAAGAGGGGTGGGCTTCCACTCCCAGAATCCCCCAGCCAGCATGCTTTAAGAGAGGTGGGCTACCTCTCCCAGAATTCCCCAGTGTGATTTAAGATGGGTGGACTTCAACTCCCAGAATTCCCTAGCCAGAATGCTTTAAGATGGATGGAGTTGCACTCCCAGAATCCCCCAGGCAGCAAGGTGCACTTTCTTTCACTTTAGTCTACCTCAAAGGGCTGTGGTGAGAAAGCAGCCAAGGTCCTTGCAAACCACCCTTTTTCTTTTGGGAGACCCCCGAAGCCCTGAACAGAACCCCTCTACATCCCCCCATTTCTTGCCCCCCATCCTCCAAGGGCCCACCTGTCATCGTCCTCTGCCAAGGAGACCTTCTCGAAATGTAGGTGCACCCGCTGCCCAGGGGACGCCTCCAGCACCCAATGGCAGGTGAGGTTGTTGCTGTAGTTGGCCGGGAAGCCCGGCGACACGATGCGCCCAGTGGTGGCATTCTGGATCACCCCTCCGCATGCCGCTGCAAGAAGAGCATGGAACAGGCAATATCAGACTGGCCACAACTTGAACTCTTAAACAACCCTTGCCTCCATTTGTTGAGGAAGATATAATTTTATTAGAGATCAAATGTATGGCAGGAGTGCAAAGCCAGAACTGAGAATAGCACGCCCAAATCCCCAAGTTCTACTTTTCCACCCCTGTAACTGTCCCTTGCTGTCCGCCCCAACTGGAACCAATGAAAGCATGCAAGATGTTTTCATAATGGTCACTCCGAGCACTGCCTGGTATGCGTCTCCTTTCTTTTTCCAGCTGGATGACCTTGAGGCAGTGTCTGGAGGTCGTACAGTCACTACTTTCGGTTTCCCAAACTTCGCCCTCCTCCTTCCCCTTCCTCGCGGTTCACGGCAGTCTGTCATCGCGTAGCAGCGAAGTGCAGCAACCGTAAGGTGATAGCTGACAGGCAACGCAAGGTGGGGATCCAAGTCTGGCGGGGGACACCCTCTCCCCTACTCTGCTGCCCCATCTCCAGCTGACTCACCGATACAGGTGGGCTCCTGGTTGCTCCAGAAGGGATGAGTGGCATTGAGGCATGCCAGGCAGGGCTTCCCCACCAGCTGGTAGCCGACGACACAGGAGAAGCATGCTTGCCCGCCTGGGTGAGTGCTGGTGACAGAGACGTCGCCGCATGCAGGCAGGCCGGGAAGGCACAGCTCAACAAATATGCTGCACACAGAGGAGAGACACGGATAGTAGCTTAATGCAGGTGTCCCCAATTCCCGATCTGTGGACCAGTATGGAGCCATGGCGTGCCAGAAAGCAGTCCTCACAAACAAGCAAAGTTCCATCCATGGGATTCAGGCAGCACATGAAACCATGCTCCCTTCAGTCTACGGAAAAACTCTCTCCACAAAACTGGTTCCTGGTGCACAAAAGGTTGGGGGCTGTTGGTTTAGTGCACGGTGTCAAACTCAATTTCATTGAGGGCCACATCAGGGCTGTGGTTGACCTCGGAGGGGAGCGTGGCCAGCTAGATGCCACTCACTGGGTGGGTGTGGCCAGCTTGATGCCATTCACTGGGCATGGCCAACTGGGTGGGCATGGGCAGCTTGATGCTACTTCCCAAACTGCTGGCATGTTTCCTCTTCGCATTGGGTAGACTGGGCCAAAGTGATGCGGGGTGACTTGTTAAGTTTTCCAGGACTGCCCCATGGGCCGGTTCTGACCACATCGCAGGCTGAATCCAGTCCACAGGCCTTGTGTGTCAACTAAAAAGAGACTCCTTTTGTCTTTTTAGCTGCCAGCAGAAAGGTAGGGGAAAACAGTGCATTCCTCAAATGCCCTAGATAATCGCGTTGGCAGCCCAAAGTTGTCGGAGTGCAAGAACATTACTGGAAAGCATGAATGATGACTCTTGGCTATGGATGTGTCCCATTGGAGAATATACATCCAGGGGGAAGACCAGGGTCAAGGGGGAAATGAAGGATGTATTTTAGTATTGGCTGCATCCAGCCAATGCCAACATGGCCACTTCTAATAAATCAATTTTCTTTTCTCTGACAGATGCAGCGAGAGACTTATGATTTGAATGGAGGTTGTTGGAGTCCTGACATTGTGTTTGACACCCCTGGTTTTGTGACAGTCCTGAGCACTAAAGTCCACGTCTAAAACAACACCCCCCACCGCCACCCATTGTCCTGGGCAACTGCACTCTTCCCCATCCCTTGTTCTCTGCCACATCAGAGGCAGGCATCTATTCCAGGACTGCCTGCCCGACACAAGTCGCAGAGGCCAAGTCTTGAACCCAGTGCCTCTTGCCTGCAAATGCAATGCTGGTAATCCTTGACTTACTCCCAGAATCGAGCTCAAAGTTTCCATCACTAAGCGAGAGAGTTGCTCTGCTCCATTTTTGCAAACTTTCTTGCCACGGTTGTTAAGTGAATCGCTGCAGTCACTAAGTGAGTCACATGGTGGTTAAGCAAATCTGCCTTTCCCCGGTTGGCTTTGCTTGTCAGAAGGTTGCAAATGGGGATCCCGTGACCCCCGGGGACACTATGACTGTCATAAATACAAGTCAGTGGCAAGCGTCTGAGTTCTGATCACGTGACCATGGGGAAGCTGCAGTGGTTGGGGTGAAAACGGTCCTAACTTTTTTCAGCACTGTTGTAACTGTCATGCCCCTGTCGGAATCTGATTCCGGGGAGGCTGAGCAGCTGACAGGAGTGGGAGTGTGGCTCCATTGGATGTGGAGGAAACTGGGGAAGGGCCCAGTCCGGCTGGGCAGAGCAGGGAAGAGACAGAACAAGGGAGAGGGAGTTCGGAGGAAGACCCAGGCCCACCCCCACTTCATCCTAGGGCACGCAGGGAGGAACGGAGAAGGAAGCAAGGTGAGTTGCATGGCTTACAGGGGAGGAAGGGGCCCTGATTCCCTTCATTAGCCACATCTGGGAATACAGTGTTTAAAAAGGGAAGCTGCCCACAGCAATTTGTTGGGAGCAAATCGTGAGTTATCTTTGTTTGTTGAGGCTTATCTGGGTTCCTGGTATCTTCCCAACTGTGTGTGTTTTGCTGGCCTTTCAAGTCTGCAATTCCTTCTCCTGCCCTGTCCAGTTAATTGCTGCAGCGTGGTTTGTGTGGATTTTTATTTATTTATTTTATTTATTTATTAATTCAACTTATATGCCGCCCCCTCTCCCAAAGGACTCGGGGAGGCTCACAGATTTAGTTGCAGTTATATGTACTTTGTTTTCGGACTGAATTTCCTCCACTTAAAGGCTGTTCTTGGGAGAGTTTTTTTTCTCCAGCCTGAAGGTAACTGGACATTGGGGGCAAAGTTGGAGGTATTAAGGGGACTCTTCTTACTTATGTGACTGTGTTGCCTTTGTGTCATGCCCTGGGTGATCACAGTAACTTTGGTCACTAAATGAACTGTTGTAAGTCAAGGAGTACCTCTAACTCCACCCCAGAGGCTTTCTCTTTGCAGTTGCTGCCTGTCAAGAGAATTGTTTGCTGCCTTCTGTCATGGACTTCCTGCAATTTTCCCATTTGAACCTATAATCCCAAATTGTTATCATTTTTGCCGGGTCTCCCCACGTCTTTTGCAGGGACTCGTTGCCTTAACAACCACGGCAGCCTCTCGGATTCCGCCTTGCCATTGGCCCAGGCGCAGGGTTGGGCCTCCAAAATTTCAGCAACCGGTTCTCTGCCTGGTTGCTGGGTGGGCGTGGCCAGGGTGGGTGTGGCCTACTGGGGAGGGAGGGGCGGGGCCAGACGGTCGGTTGAAATACCGGTTCGGTGAACCAGATGTAACTTTAACTTCCGGTTCACCCAAACCGGTCTGAACCGGTAGAATCCCACCCCTGGTCAGCCTCCTGCACCGTGGCGGTGGCGGTGGGGAGATTTTTGCTCTCCCCGGACTCTGGAGGCTTTCCTTGAGCGAAAATAGCCTCCCTGAGCCTCCACATGCGCCCTGCACTTACTGAATGGGCCGCGTGGGGACTCCTGGGTGGGTGGAGCCAGCCAGGAGTGGGATTTGGGAGTTCTCCGAACTGCACGGAATCTTAACTAGGGGGCTCTCCCGAACCCCTGCGAACCCCAGCAGCCCACCCCTGCCCAGGGGGGAGTCTCTTTTATTGAGAAATTGCCCCCTGTCTCCCCCTGCTTATAAGAAGCGTGAGCTGCAGTTTAAAAAATACAGGTGGTGGTGTGTGAGTTGCACTGAAAAAATGCAGTTCACTGACAACACCTTTGAAGTTACAACAGTAGGTGGCCATTGGTCACACTTACAACCATTGCTGCATCCCCATGATCATGCCAGCAAAATTCAGACGCTTGGCAACTGGCTCGTATTTATGACCACTGTGTGTCCCAAGATCAGGTGATCCCCTTTTGGGACAAGCAATGTCAACAGAGAAGGCAGAGTCACTTAACAACCGGGTTACTAACTTCACAACTGTGACAACAAAGGGGGTAAAACTCACCCCCCCCCAGTGTACCTCACTTAGCAACAGAAGTTTGGTGCTCAATTCTGGTCGTAAGTTGAGGAATAGCTGTATGTCCACACCTCTCCAATGGGGAGATCCTGCCCCCGTTGCTGTTCCCAACACCAGACAAGAAACACAATCAGATCAGTTAATTTTACTTTATTGTAAAGCTGCATGAACAGAATCTTGCCGGTCTGAAAGTATAAAACTCCCACTGTCTCCTTTACAGCCTGAAAACTAGGGACAGTTTTTCCACGCTTTCTTTCTTTGCCCTTAGGCAGCCGAGGGCTTTGGCTGTCTTATCGGTCACGCTTTTTCATCCCTCCTCCCAAGATCTTTCTCACAACCCACTGCACAGTTGTTGAATTAGCTCTATGCCAGGGGTCCCCAACCTCCCCCAGGCTGAAGCCCGCTACAAGGCATGGCCTGTTTGAACCGCCATGCAAGCAATGGGCTAGTGCATGCGTGAGCGTGATGCAGCTCTGCTTGCATGAAGCTTCATTTGTGTGAGCGGTGCATGTGTGCTCCTGGTGCTTGTGCAAATGGATCTGGTGTGCTGCGAAGCCACTCACATGGAACCACCCCTTCTCCCACCACCCCACCCCGCTGGGTTGTCAAGCTCGAAAGGTTGGAGACCGCTGTTTCACACTGGGGAAGATGAGGTTTCTAATGCATGTGGTGGACACCTGGCCCGCATAACACGCTTGTCCAATATGAGTCGTAAGGTTGTGTGAACCTGACCACTCTCTTTGCAAGCAGGGTGAACCAGGACGTCTCCCTCCTCTGATGATGGGATGGCAAGAGAATCTCGGCAATGCTATCTGTAGGCAGGTACGGTGACAGCTGTCCTCCCCCCCTCCCCACCCACGCTCTGCAAATTGTGTGTTAATTGTTGGGGCCAATTACCTGCTCATTAGACGTTGCTTCTCGGAGGTGCCCGCTTTAACCTAGCAGCGCCAGCGATTAGTTCGCAGCGACAGCAAGCACGCCCAATTAGCTAATTGCTCTACAGCTGCAAGGAAAAAAATCCTGGCACTGTGGCACCCTGAAGCTGCTATTGTGGTGTGCATACGCACGCATATACGTGTGTGTGTACGCGACATGGCAACGGAGCATTGGGGGCCCTGCTGGTGCATTAAAGCATTTATGTTGTGGCGGTCAGCCACTGGCCCTCCAGTAGCTGAATCAAAGAAGGAGGAGGCGGGAGTCAGGATCAGCATTGTTCTGACCCAGGCTTCATCAAACTTAATAAAACACCAACTGAATTTAAAAGTAAAAGCTATTTTAATGTGACACTGGGAATTACTTGCATTCCCAGCCAAAACTCATTAGACACAGTTCCTCCAGATAAGAGCATGCTTTTCAGTGCTCTCGAATGCTGGCAAAAAAACAGAAGTCCAATTAAGGCTCACATAAACCAACTAAAAAACCCCCCAAAAAACTGACCAGAGTACAGAGTTTCACGAAGGAGATTACTGAACTGCTTTGCTTCCTGCAAAGCTTTTCCTCATTGAGGTCTGACTTTTATCCCTTGTGGGAGGGGCAATCACCTCCCAGCCTTACTCCCCAGTTGCCCCTTCTGCTTCAGCTGCTCTGCCTTCTAGCAGCTCTGCAAGACACGCTGACTCACAGCAGTCCTGTCTCCCTGCCTCACTGCTGTCAGACTGACTTGAAGGCTCTGGAGGCAGCCCCCCCTCCCAGATGGTCCTGGCCCCATCTCTGCATCGACCTCGTCTGAGTCCTCTCCAGACCCCTGACTGGTTCCCTTTTGTCCTCACTGTCGATACCTTTGCCTTCTTCTGCACTGCTGCTGGGAACCACAACAAGCATCAAGGCTACCTGAGAGCTCCGAGGGGAAAGAGAGAACTGGCAGAGAGAGAGAGAGACAAACGGAGGCGGAGCCTGGGCTGTCCATCAGCCCTCAGATGGAGAGTCAACAGTCCCCAGGTCTGGAGGTGGGGTGGCTGATGAGGAAGAGGAGGAACAGCTGGGCCCAGTGCCTGATGCAGAAGGCAGAGGAGAGAGAGAGCAGTGGAAATCTATGGGCTGGTCCCGGGACAGAAGAGCCACCACTGCTAGTGAAGCCCCATCTTAACTCTGGGGATAAAAGGCAGGGGACGGAGATGAATAGGTGTGGCAGACAACTATTTATCTCCCTGCCGGACGGTCTTGTTAGCCTGCGTGTAGAGAGAGAGACTTTTTGCTGGTGCTGCTGGTGCTTCTAATTGATTTAACTTCAGAGGGTTTGTCCTGTTTGAGAAGCTGGATCAGAACAATTTACTACGTACCTTGACTGCCCTTCTCTGACCATAAAAGTAGCCCTTGACTTACAGCCACAATTGATCTCAAAATTTCTGTTGCTGTTTAACACAATTGTTAGCGAGTTTGCCCCGCTTTTTACCGACTTATCTTGCTGCTGTTAAAAGGGAACCACTGCGCTTGTGAAGTCAGTGACACAGTTGTGAAGAGAACCAGGCTTCCTCGTTGGTTTGTTTGTCAGAAGGTCACAAAGACCCTGGGACACCGCAATGGTCGGAAGTATGAGTCATTGCCAGTTGTCTGAGTTTGTGGGAAAAAAATGATTCAAAGTCACTTTTTCTCTGCAGGTTGTAACTTCCACAAGGGTCATTAAACGAATAGTTGTAACTTGAGGATGACCTGCATTCAGCAGACCTGACCGAAGGCATTGAGGGCACGGGGGAGCCATGTGAAGAAGGCTCTGCACAGACTAGTGGCTACATTAAAAGAACCTTGCATGTTTGAAAGGGCAAATCTCCCACTGTCTTTTTTATAGGCTGAGGTTCATTTCTCTGCCTGTTATGCAGTTCAGGGCTTTTTTTTTTTTAATTAAATTTATATGCCAGCCTTTCTCCGGAGACTCAGGGCGCTTACAATTTTGGGATACAACCCAGTGTGCTCAGCAATAGCCTTCATTCCATTGTATATGCCTGCTTATTACTAGCGGCATTTTACAAGAAGTCAGCTAATTGCCCCAACAATCTTGGGTCCTCATTTACCTACTCCACCCAGAGATGGAAGGCTGAGTCTTGAGCCCAGGGATTCGAGCCCTACAGTAGTTGTAGGCAGCTGAACTTAAGTGCAGGCAATTAACAGCCTGAGCCACCAAGGCCCTATGCTGTCTCTTATCTGACTGTTCTCAAAGCTGCATTGAGTCTTGCAGGTTTGAAAGGACAAATCTCCCATAGTCTCTTTTGTAGTCTGAGTTTCCTTTCTCTGCCTGTTATGCAGTTCAGGGCTATGCCGTCTCTTATCCGATTGTTCCCAAGGCAGCCCTCTTTGTCTCTTCAAGGCCATTCTCACATTTCATTATGTTCTGACCTAGGCTTCCCCAACAGCACAAAGCGAGTCCTCATCCCGATAAACCCCTTTTATTTAGTTTACAATGAATCCTCTCCAGCAAAGTCCCGCCAACAGTCTTTCAAGATAGTTCACAATTACAGACTTGAGAGCTGCCAGGCCGATATCTTTCAGATGCCACAATAACTTGGCAAGAATGCAGGAATGAACTAATTGTTTCCTGCAAAACTCCATTCCCCTTGCTCCTCTTTTATTCCTTATGGGAGGGGCCATTCACCATCCACCTGTGGCTTTACTCCAAGCCAACCCTTGTTTCCTCAGCTGTTCCCTTCTTCTGACAGCTCTGTGCATGTGCATACTGGGAACAGGCTCCATCTGTTCTTCTTCCCCACCGATCTCTGACTCCGAAGGCAGCTAATAACTGTCAGACGGTCCTGGCCCCATCTCTGCCTCTGACACAGAGCCCTGCCAGAGCCTTCCCCAGACTCCAGAACTGGCCCATGTTCCTCCCCAACCTCCTCACTGTCTGAATCTGTGGCCAGGTCTGCTGGCTGCTGACAAGCCACAACACATTACAGGATGGGAGAAATACTTTCGTCTTGCTAGATTCGGTTCATGTCACCTTACTGTAAAGATAGAGCTAGTTCTCCTAGGTGGTGCTTCTTAGGTGGACTAACTCACAGAGCTAACACATCATCTTTTTTATGTAAGACGTCTGCACAGCCCCCTCCTCACAACAGGAACCACAGGTCCCAAATCCCTCCTTGGTTGTTCTACCCAAACGTCCTCTGCCTCCCCAGCTTCCACGGGATCCTGGTGAAAGTTTTACCTTCAAAGTGGAAGTGGAAGGAGCCTGGGTTGGCAGGAGAAGGGCTCTGGAACCGACCAGCACCTGGTTGGTGGGGCCACGGACCACTTGGCCGCATCAGGAAGGATTCATTGGCCAGCTGAACGGGCTCCATGCCTCCGGAGGCTCTCCACCATGATTGTCTCGCCACCGCAAGGCTGATATTCTGCACCTGCAAGCGGGGAGTGGGGGTGGAGGGAGGGGAGAGGGAGAGAAGCATGTTAAGAGTTTGCAGCAGAAATTCAAATCCAGAAAGCCCACCCAGATGACTGATTCAGCAGGATTCATTAATCTCTCTATATATACATAATAACACATAAAGTAAAGTTTACAATACCAATTGTAGATTCTTCCAACATGGTAAAGGTTACAAGCAAAAACACAAGCAGCAGCTTCAGAGCTCACAGCAGAGTAGTTTCAGTTTGAGAGCAGAGA
>SOZL01000668.1:0-21392 GCA_009733165.1 Naja naja | reverse complement strand
CTCCCAGAGGCCTGAGTAAGCCTCGGACTCTGGGGAAGGCGAAAAAAGGTCCTCCCAAAATTCCAGTAGGCCAATGACCACCATGGCCACGCCCATCCAGCAACTGTGCAGAGAACCGGTTGTTTGGATTTTTGAATCCCACCCCTGGTGGAAGGACCTAAGGTCTTCTAGTCCAACCCCTGCGATAGGTTGGCATGGGTCATCCAAGGGGAGCAGCGCCTGGGGGGATCCCAACTCTTCTTGGCCACTCACCCTCATAGCGGAGGGCCACCCGGCAGCCACGCCAACACTATCTGTGGAAAACTCAATGAAGAAGCCACGGCTGGTGCTGACCAGCCCTCGATGGCAGATACTCGACCTCGTACGAGTCGTACACAGAGGCGCTCGATGTTGTTACCGTTCGGATGATCAGCCTGCAATGAAGAAGAGGGTCAGATTTCCTTTCTGAGGCTCTCAAGGTTTACAGATTCGGGGAGCAGAGAGAGAAGACCCTTCTTGCAGAGTGGCAAGGCGACTGCCCTAGCACAGGGTTTCTTGACCTTGGCAGCTTTAGAGGAGTGGGCTTCCACTCCCAGAATCCCCAGCCAGCCTGCTTTAGAAGGGAGGACTTCCACTCCCAGAATCCCCCAGCCAGCCTGCTTTAGAAGGGAGGACTTCCACTCCCAGAATCCCCAGCCAGCCTGCTTTAGAAGGACTTCCACTCCCAGAATCCCCAGCCAGCCTGCTTTAGAGGGAGGACTTCCCTCCCAGAATCCCCAGCCAGAATGCTTTAAGAGGGTGGACTTCCACTCCCAGAATCCTCCAGCCAGCCTGCTTTAGAGGGAGGACTTCCTCCCAGAATCCCCAGCCAGCCTGCTTTGAAGGGAGGACTTCCACTCCCAGAATCCCCCAGCCAGCCTGCTTTAGAGGAGGACTTCCACTCCCAGAATCCCCAGCCAGCCTGCTTTAGAAGGGAGGACTTCCACTCCCAGAATCCCCAGCCAGCCTGCTTTAGAAGGGAGGACTTCCACTCCCAGAATCCCCAGCCAGCCTGCTTTAGAAGGGAGGACTTCCACTCCCAGAATCCCCAGCCAGCATGCTTTAAGAGGGTGGACTTCCACTCCCAGAATCCTCCAGCCAGCCTGCTTTAGAGGGAGGACTTCCACTCCCAGAATCCCCCCAGCCTGCTTTAGAGGGAGGACTTCCACTCCCAGAATCCCCAGCCAGCCTGCTTTAGAAGGGACTTCCACTCCCAGAATCCCCAGCCAGCATGCTTTAAGAGGGTGGACTTCCACTCCCAGAATCCCCAGCCAGCCTGCTTTAAGGGGAGGACTTCCCTCCCAGAATCCCCAGCCAGCCTGCTTTAGAGGGAGGACTTCCACTCCCAGAATTCCCAGCCAGCCTGCTTTAAGAGGAGGGGTGTACTTCCACTCCCAGAATTCCCCAGCCAGCATGCTTTAAGAGGGGTGGACTTCCACTCCCAGAATTCCCAGCCAGCCTGCTTTAAGAGGGGTGGACTTCCACTCCCAGAATTCCCCAGCCAGACTGCTTTAAGAGGAGGACTTCCACTCCCAGAATCCCCAGCCAGCATGCTTTAAGAGGGGCGGGTTCCACTCCCAGAATCCCCCAGCCAGCCTGCTTTGAGAGGGAGAACTTCCACTCCCAGAATCCCCCAGCCAGCCTGCTTTAAGAGGGGAGGACTTCCACTCCCAGAATCCCCAGCCAGCCTGCTTTAAGAGGGGTGGGCTTCCACTCCCAGAATCCCCCAGCCAGCCTGCTTTAAGAGGGGAGGACTTCCACTCCCAGAATCCTCCAGCCAGCCTGCTTTAAGAGGGGTGGGCTTCCAGTCCCAGAATCCCCCAGCCAGCCTGCTTTAAGAGGGTGGGCTTCCACTCCCAGAATCCCCCAGCCAGCATGCTTTAAGAGGGGAGGACTTCCACTCCCAGAATCCCCAGCCAGCATGCTTTAAGAGGGGTGGGCTTCCACTCCCAGAATCCCCCAGCCTTTAAGAAGGGTGGGCTTCCACTCCCAGAATCCCCAGCCAGCCTGCTTTAAGAGGGAGGGCTTCCTCCCAGAATCCCCAGCCAGAATGCTTTAAGAGGGGTGGGCTTCCACCCCAGAATCCCCAGCCAGCCTGCTTTAAGAGGGAGGACTTCCACTCCCAGAATCCCCAGCCAGCATGCTTTAAGAGGGAGGACTTCCACTCCCAGAATCCCCAGCCAGCCTGCTTTAAGAGGGGGGACTTCCTCCCAGAATCCCCAGCCAGCCTGCTTTAAGAGGGAGGACTTCCACTCCCAGAATCCCCAGCCAGCATGCTTTAAGAGGGAGGACTTCCTCCCAGAATCCCCAGCCAGCCTGCTTTAAGGGGAGGACTTCCACTCCCAGAATCCCCAGCCAGCCTGCTTTAAGAGGGGTGGCCCACTCCCAGAATCCCCAGCCAGAATGCTTTAAGAAGGGTGGGCTTCCTCCCAGAATCCCCCAGCCAGCATGCTTTAAGAAGGTGGGCTACCTCTCCCAGAATTCCCCAGTGTGATTTAAGATGGGTGGACTTCAACTCCCAGAATTCCCTAGCCAGAATGCTTTAAAATGGATGGAGTTGCACTCTCCAGAATCCCCAGGCAGCAAGGTGCACTTTCTTTCACTTTAGTCTACCTCAAAGGGCTGTGGTGAGAAAGCAGCCAAGGTCCTTGCAAACCACCCTTTTTCTTTTGGAGACCCCCGAAGCCCTGAACAGAACCCCTCTACATCCCCCATTTCTTGCCCCCATCCTCCAAGGGCCCACCTGTCATCGTCCTCTGCCAAGGAGACCTTCGAAATGTAGGTGCACCGCTGCCGGGGGCGCCTCCAGCACCCAATGGCAGGTGAGGTTGTTGCTGTAGTTGGCGGGAAGCCCGGCGACACGATGCGCCCAGTGGTGGCATTCTGGATCACCCCTCCGCATGCCGCTGCAAGAGAGCACGGAACAGGCAATATCAGACTGGCATACTTGAACTCTTAAACAACCCTTGCCTCCATTTGTTGAGAAAGATATAATTTTATTAGAGATCAAATGTATGGCAGGAGTGCAAAGCCAGAACTGAGAATAGCGCCCAAATCCCCAAGTTCTACTTTTCCACCCCTGTAACTGTCCTTGCTGTCCGCCCCAACTGGAACCAATCAAAGCATGCAAGATGTTTTCATAATGGTCACTCCGAGCACTGCCTGGTATCGTCTCCTTTCTTTTCCAGCTGGATGACCTTGAGGCAGTGTCTGGAGGTCGTACAGTCACTACTTTCGGTTTCCCAAACTTCGCCCTCCTCCTTCCCCTTCCTCGCGGTTCACGGCAGTCTGTCATCGCGTAGCAGCGAAGTGCAGCAACCGTAAGGTGATAGCTGACAGGCAACGCAAGGTGGGGATCCAAGTCTGGCGGGGGACACCCTCTCCCCTACTCTGCTGCCCCATCTCCAGCTGACTCACCGATACAGGTGGGCTCCTGGTTGCTCCAGAAGGGATGGGTGGCATTGAGGCATGCCAGGCAGGGCTTCCCCACCAGCTGGTAGCCGACGACACAGGAGAAGCATGCTTGCCCGCCTGGGTGAGTGCTGGTGACAGAGACGTCGCCGTATGCAGGCCGCACGGGGAAGGCACAGCTCAACAAATATGCTGCACACAGAGGAGAGACACGGATAGTAGCTTAATGCAGGTGTCCCCAATTCCCGATCTGTGGACCAGTATGGAGCCATGGCGTGCCAGAAAGCAGTCCTCACAAACAAGCAAAGTTCCATCCATGGGATTCAGGCAGCACATGAAACCATGCTCCCTTCAGTCTACGGAAAAACTCTCTCCACAAAACTGGTCCCTGGTGCACAAAAGGTTGGGGGCTGTTGGTTTAGTGCGGTGTCAAACTCAATTTCATTGAGGGCCACATCAGGGCTGTGGTTGACCTTGGAGGGGGGCGTGGCCAGCTAGATGCCACTCACTGGATGGGTGTGGCCAGCTTGATGCCATTCACTGGGCATGGCCAACTGGGTGGGCATGGGCAGCTTGATGCTACTTCCCAAACTGCTGGCATGTTTCCTCTTCGCATTGGGTAGACTGGGCCAAAGTGATGCGGGGCGACTTGTTAAGTTTTCCAGGACTGCCCCATGGGCGGTTCTGACCACATGCAGAGCTGAATCCAGTCCACAGGCCTTGTGTGTCAACTAAAAGAGACTCCTTTGGTCTTTTAGCTGCCAGCAGAAAGGTAGGGGAAAACAGTGCATTCCTCAAATGCCCTAGATAATCGCATTGGCAGCCCAAAGTTGTCAGAGTGCAAGAACATTACTGGAAAGCATGAGTGATGACTCTTGGCTATGGATGTGTCCCATTGGAGAATATACATCCAGGGGAAGACCAGGGTCAAGGGAAATGAAGGATGTATTTTAGTATTGGCTGCATCCAGCCAATGCCAACATGGCCACTTCTAATAAATCAATTTTCTTTTCTCTGACAGATGCAGCAAGAGACTTATGATTTGAATGGGGGTTGTTGGAGTCCTGACATTGTGTTTGACACCCCTGGTTTTGTGACAACACCCCCCGCCGCTGCCCATTGTCCTGGGCAACTGCGCTCTTCCCCATCCCTTGTTCTCTGCCGCATCAGAGGCAGGCATCTATTCCAGGACTGCCTGCCCGACACAAATCGCAGAGGCCAAGTCTCGAACCCAGTGCCTCTTGCCTGCAAATGCAATGCTGGTAGTCCTCGACTTACTACCAGAATCGAGCTCCAAGTTTCCATCGCTAAGTGAGAGAGTTGCTCTGCTCCATTTTTGCAAACTTTCTTGCCACGGTTGTTAAGTGAATCGCTGCAGTCACTAAGTGAGTCACATGGTGGTTAAGCAAATCTGCCTTTCCCCGGTTGGCTTTGCTTGTCAGAAGGTTGCAAACGGGGATCCCGTGACCCCCGGGGACACTATGACTGTCATAAATACAAGTCAGTGGCCAAGCGTCTGAGTTCTGATCACGTGACCATGGGGAAGCTGCAGTGGTCATAAGGGTGAAAAAACGGTCCTAACTTTTTTCAGCGCTGTTGTAACTGTCATGCCCCTGTCGGAATCTGATTCCGAGGGGGAGGCTGAGCAGCTGACAGGGAGTGGGAGTGTGGCTCCATTGGATGTGGAGGAAACTGGGGAAGGGCCCAGTCCGGCTGGGCAGAGCAGGGAAGAGACAGAACAAGGGAGAGGGAGTTCGGAGGAAGACCCAGGCCCACCCCCACTTCATCCTAGGGCACGCAGGGAGGAATGGAGAAGGGAGCAAGGTGAGTTGCATGGCTTACAGGGGAGGAAGGGGCCCTGATTCCCTTCATTAGCCACATCTGGGAATACAGTGTTTAAAAAGGAAGCTGCCCACAGCAATTTGTTGGGAGCAAATCGTGAGTTATCTTTGTTTGTTGAGGCTTATCTGGGTTCCTGGCATCTTCCCAACTGTGTGTGTTTTGCTGGCCTTTCAAGTCTGCAATTCCTTCTCCTGCCCTGTCCAGTTAATTGCTGCAGCGTGGTTTGTGTGGATTTTTATTTATTTATTTTATTTATTTATTAATTAACTTAGATGCGCCCCCTCTCCCAAAGGACTCGGCTGCTCACAGATTAGTTGCAGATATATGTACTTTGTTTTCGGACTGAATTTCCTCCACTTAAAGGCTGTTCTTGGGAGAGTTTTTTCTCCAGCCTGAAGGTAACTGGACATTGGGGGCAAAGTTGGAGGTATTAAGGGGACTCTTCTTACTTATGTGACTGTGTTGCCTTTGTGTCATGCCCTGGGTGATCACAGTAACTTTGGTCACTAAATGAACTGTTGTAAGTCAAGGAGTACCTCTAACTCCACCCCGGAGGCTTTCTCTTTGCAGTTGCTGCCTGTCAAGAGAATTGTTTGCTGCCTTCTGTCATGGACTTCCTACAATTTTCCCATTTGAACCTATAATCCCAAATGGTTATCATTTTTGCCGGGTCTCCCCGCGTCTTTTGCAGGGACTCGTTGCCTTAACAACCACGGCAGCCTCTCGGATTCTGCCTTGCCATTGGCCCAGGTGCAGGGTTGGGCCTCCAAAATTTCAGCAACCGGTTCTCTGCCTGGTTGCTGGGTGGGCGTGGCCAGGGTGGGCATTGATCCCCTTTTGGGACAAGCAATGTCAACAGAGAAGGCAGAGTCACTTAACAACCGGGTTACTAACTTCACAACTGTGACAACAAAGGGGGTAAAACTCACCCCAGTGTACCCTCACTTAGCAACAGAAGTTTGGTGCTCAATTCTGGTCGTAAGTTGAGGAATAGCTGTATGTCCACACCTCTCCAATGGGGAGATCCTGCCCCCGTTGCTGTTCCCAACACCAGACAAGAAACACAATCAGATCAGTTAATTTTACTTTATTGTAAAGCTGCATGAACAGAATCTTGCCGGTCTGAAAGTATAAAACTCCCACTGTCTCCTTTACAGCCTGAAAAACTAGGGACAGTTTCTTCCACGCTTCTTTCTTTGCCCCTTAGGCAGCCGAGGGCTTGGCTGTCTCTTATCGGTCAGCGTTTTTTCATCCCTCCTCCCAAGATCTTTCTCACAACCCACTGCACAGTTGAATTCAGTATCCTCTATGCCAGGGGTCCCCAAACCTCCCCCCCAGGCTGAAGCCCGCTACCAAGGCATGGCCTGTTTGGAACCGGGCCATGCAAGCAATGGGCTAGTGCATGCGTGAGCGTATGCAGCTCTGCTTGCATGAAGCTTCATTTGTGTGAGCGGTGCATGTGTGCTCCTGGTGCTTGTGCAAATGGATCTGCGTGTGTGCGTGCCACTCACATGGAACCACCCCTTCTCCCACCCCCCACCCCGCCGAGTTGTCAAGCTCGAAAGGTTGGAGGCTGTTGCTCTACACTGGGGAAGATGAGGTTTCTAATGCATGTGGTGGACACCTGGCCCGGCATAACACGCTTGTCCAATATGAGTCGTAAGGTTGTGTGAACCTGACCACTCTCTTTGCAAGCAGGGTGAACCAGGACGTCTCCCTACCTCTGATGATGGGATGGCAAGAGAATCTCCGGCAATGCTATCTGTAGGCAGGTACGGTGACAGCTGTCCTCCCCCCTCCCCACCCACGCTCTGTGCAAATTGTGTTAATTGTTGGGGCCAATTACCTGCTCATTAGACGTTGCTTCTTCGGAGGTGCCCGCTTTAACCTAGCAGCGTCAGCGATTAGTTCCTGCAGCGATTAGCACGCTTCCAATTAGCTAATTGCTCTACAGCTGCAAGGGAAAATCCTGGCACTGTGGCACCCTCTGAAGCTGCTATTGGGGTGTGTGCATACGTACGTACATGTGTGTGTACGTACATGGCAACGGAGCATTGGGGGCCCTGCTGGTGCATTAAAGCATTTATGTTGTGGCCGGTCAGCCACTGGCCCCTCCAGTAGCTGAATCAAAGAAGGAGGAGGCATGGGAGTCAGGATCAGCATTGTTCTGACCCAGGCTTCGTCAAACTTAATAAAACACCAACTGAATTTAAAAGTAAAAGCTATTTTAATGTGACACTGGGAATTACTTGCATTCCCAGCCAAAACTCATTAGACACAGTTCCTCCAGATAAGAGCATGCTTTTCAGTGCTCTCGAATGCTGGCAAAAAAACAGAAGTCCAATTAAGGCTCACATAAACCAACTAAAAAAACCCGAAAAAAACCGACCAGAGTACAGAGTTTCACGAAGGAGATTACTGAACTGCTTTGCTTCCTGCAAAGCTTTTCCTCATTGAGGTCTGACTTTTATCCCTTGTGGGAGGGGCAATCACCTCCCAGCCTTACTCCCCAGTTGCCCCTTCTGCTTCAGCTGCTCTCGCCTTCTAGCAGCTCTGCGCACACGCGCACTGGGAACAGGCTCCCCTGGGTCCTCTGCCTCACTGCTGTCAGACTCTGAAGGCTCTGGAGGCAGCCCCCCACTCCCAGATGGTCCTGGCCCCATCTCTGCATCGGACCCTCGTCTGAGTCCTCTCCAGACCCCCTGACTGGTTCCCTTTTGTCCTCACTGTCCAATACCTTTGCCTTCTGCACCGGCTGCTGGTGAACCACAACAAGCATCAAGGCTACCTGAGAGCTCCGAGGGGAAAGAGAGAGCTGGCAGAGAGAGAGAGAGACAAACGGAGGCGGAGCCTGGGCTGTCCATCAGCCCTCAGATGGAGAGTCAACAGTCCCCAGGTCTGGAGGTGGCTGATGAGGAAGAGGAGGAACAGCTGGGCCCAGTGCCTGATGCGCAGAAGGCAGAGGAGAGGAGAGCAGTGGAAATCTATGGGCTGGTCCTCGGGACAGAAGAGCCACCACTGCTAGTGAAGCCCCACCTTAACTCTGGGGATAAAAGGCAGGGGGCGGAGATGAATAGGTGTGGCAGACAACTATTTATCTCCCTGCCGGACGGTCTTGTTAGCCTGCGGTAAGAGAGAGAGACTTTTTGCTGGTGCTGCTGGTGCTTCTAATTGATTTAACTTCAGAGGGTTTGTCCTGTTTGAGAAGCTGGATCAGAACAATTTACTACGTACCTTGACTGCCCTTCTCTGACCATAAAAGTAGCCCTTGACTTACAGCCACAATTGATCTCAAAATTTCTGTTGCTAAGCGACACAATTGTTAGCGGAGTTTTGCCCCGTTTTACGACTTATCTTGCTGCTGTTGCTAAGGGAACCACTGCGTTTGTGAAGTCAGTGACACAGTTGTGAAGAGAACCAGGCTTCCTCGTTGGCTTCGTTTGTCAGAAGGTCACAAAAAGACCCTGGGACACCGCAATGGTCGTAAGTATGAGTCATTGCCAGTTGTCTGAATTTTGTGGGAAAAAAATGATTCAAAGTCACTTTTTCTCTGCAGGTTGTAACTTCCACAAGGGTCATTAAACGAATAGTTGTAACTTGAGGATGACCTGCATTCAGCAGACCTGACCGAAGGCATTGAGGGCACGGAGGAGCCATGTGAAGAAGGCTCTGCACAGACTAGTGGCTACATTAAAAGACTCTTGCAGGTTTGAAAGGGCAAATCTCCCACTGTCTTTTTTATAGGCTGAGGTTCATTTCTCTGCCTGTTATGCAGTTCAGGGCTATTTTTTTTTAATTACATTTATATGCCGCCTTCTCTGAGACTCAGGGCTGCTTACAATTTTTGGGATACAACCCAGTGTGCTCAGCAATAGCCTTCATTCCATTGTATATGCCTGCTTATTACTAAGCGGCATTTTTACAAAGTCAGCTAATTGCCCCCAACAATCTTGGGTCCTCAATTTACCTACCCCAAGAGGATGGAAGGCTGAGTCAACCTTGAGCCTGGTGGGATTCGAGCCTACAGCAGTTGTAGGCAGCTGGAACTTAAGTGCAGGCAATTAACAGCCTGAGCCACCAAGGCCCTATGCTGTCTCTTATCTGACTGTTCTCTAAAGCTACATTAACATTCTTGCAGGTTTGAAAGGACAAATCTCCCATGGTCTCTTTGACAGCATGAGAAACTAGGGAGGGTTTCTTTTGAGTATCTTTCTCCACCCATTGTACAGCTCAGGGCTATGCCCTCTTTTATCTGACTGTTCTCTAAAGCTGCATTAACAGAGTCTTGCAGGTTTGAAAGGACAAATCTCCCATAGTCTCTTTTGTAGTCTGAGTTTCCTTTCTCTGCCTGTTATGCAGTTCAGGGCTATGCCGTCTCTTATCCGATTGTTCCCAAGGCAGCCCCTCTTTGCTTTGCCTCTCAAGGCCATTCTCACATTTCATTATGTTCTGACCTAGGCTTCCCCAACAGCACGAAGTGAGTCCTCATCCCGATAAACACCTTTTATTTAGTTTACAGTGAATTCCTCTCCAGCAAAGTCCCGGCCAACAGTCTTTCAAGATAGTTCACAATTACAGACTTGGAGAGCTGCCAGGCCGATATCTTTCAGATGCCACAATAACTTGGCAAGAATGCAGGAATGAACTAATTGTTTCCTGCAAAACTCCATTCCCCTTTTGCTCCTCTTTTATTCCTTATGGGAGGGGCCATTCACCATCCACCTGTGGCTTTACTCCCAAGCCGACCCTTGTTCCTCAGCTGTTCCCTTCTTCTGACAGCTCTGTGCATGTGCATACTGGGAACAGGCTCCATCTGTTCTTCTTCCCCACCGATCTCTGACTCCGAAGGCAGCTAATAACTGTCAGACGGTCCTGGCCCCATCTCTGCCTCCGACACAGAGCCCTCGTCAGAGCCTTCCCCAGACTCCAGGACTGGCCCATGTTCCTCCCCAACCTCCTCACTGTCTGAATCTGTGGCCAGGTCTGCTGGCTGCTGACAAGCCACAACACATTACAGGATGGGAGAAATACTTTCGGTCTTGCTAGATTCGGTTCATGTCACCTTACTGTAAAGATAGAGCTAGTTCTCCTAGGTGGTGCTTCTTAGGTGGACTAACTCACAGAGCTAACACATCATCTTCTTTTGCGTAAGACGTCTGCACAGCCCTCCTCACAACAGGAACCACAGGTCCCAAATCCCTCCTTGGTTGTTCTACCCAAACGTCCCTCTGCCTCCCCAGCTTCCTTCCACGGGATCCTGGTGAAAGTTTTTACCTTCAAAGTGGAAGTGGAAGGAGCCTGGGTTGGCAGGAGAAGGGCTCTGGAACCGGACCAGCACCTGGTTGGTGGGGCCACGGACCACTTGGCCACGCATCAGGAAGGATTCATTGGCCAGCGGAACGGGCTCCATGCCTCCGAGGGTCTCCACCATGATTGTCTCGCCTACCGCAAGGCTGATATTCTGCACCTGCAAGCGGGGAGTGGGAGTGGAGGGAGGGGGAGAGGGGAGAGAAGCATGTTAAGAGTTTGCAGCAGAAATTCAAATCCAGAAAGCCCACCCAGATGACTGATTCAGCAGGATTCATTAACTTCTCTATATATACATAATAACACATAAAGTAAAGTTTACAATACCAATTGTAGATTCTTCCAACATGGTAAAGGTTACAAGCAAAAACACAAGCAGCAGCTTCAGAGCTCACAGCAGAGTAGTTTCAGTTTGAGAGCTGAGAGCAGACAGCAGAGATAAACCATGCCCAGACTCTCTCTTTAAGTTTCAGCTCCCATCGGCTGACCTTGTTACCCATGTCTCTGCCAGTTCATGAATATTCTGACAAAGCATCATGGGGCACTCGCTCCCACGTGGGGATTGGCCAGGGGGCAGGCAGGTGGTTGGACAGAGCAAGTCCCAGCATGGGCTCCGAATCCCCACTTCTGTCCTTGAAAAAATTCTGTACACTAAATCCTCAATTTATGACCAATCCAGATCTAGAAAATGTTTAAAGATAAGTCAGCGAAATGCTGGAAATGTCAGAAGTCACCAGGATCATACTACCACACGTGGTGGACATGCACAGAGGCTAAAAAGTATTGGACTAGAATACACATGTGGCTGGAGAAAATGATAAAACAGCCTATGGACTTAAAACCAGAGGCATTTTTATTGGGAATTTTGCCTGAGGGGTACAACAAAGAGTTAACGTATTTGATTATCAATGTATTAACAGCAGCTAGGATTGTATTTGCACAAAATTGGGAAAATGAGAAAATTCCGATGGATGAGGAAATAATTAAGAAAATAATGGAATGTGCAGAAATGAGTAGATTGACAATGGCAATTAGAGAACAAGAAGAAAAAGATTATTTTAAAATTTGGAATTTATTTTATGAATGGTTGGATAGAAGAGTAAGAAATTGAAATATGTAAGTACAGTATAGTATATCATTACTGCTAAACGGATGAGTTAGATAGAGCAAGAAAATGAATGTGAAATGTATCATTGAAAGTCAATAATTACAAAGTTAAGGCTAATATAATAAGTGATATATGTGATATAAAATACTGATTAGAACGATTATAAACATATATAAGTAAAATATGTATGATAATGCTATTATGTGCACAAAGAAATATGTACCCAACTGACACACTGATGAACAGAAAGAAGATTTTTTGTTTGTTTTAAAAAACTTTTTATAAAAAAATAGTAATAACAAATTCATAGCATATAGTTTGATAGTATGTTAGCAAAAAAAAAAAGGAAGAAAGAAAGAGTCAGGAAGAACACCAAAGAGGTAAAACAGTGATACAGCCATGTAGTAGGGCTGCATTATTGTTATCCTTCTCACCTGTCCCACTACCTTCTACTATTGGTATCATTATTAGGATTACTACTTTGTTACTAGGATCATTACTTTGCTGTTTTACATGTATACTGACAGCTTTTGCACCAAAGACAAATTTCTTGTGTGTCTGCTTGGCCAAATATTCTGTTCTGTCCTGTTTTATTCTATTCTGCTCTGTTCTGTTCTTATTCTGTTCTATTCCATTCTACTTCTTTCCATTCTGTTCTGTTCCGTTCTATTTTTTTTTAATTACATTTATATGCCGTCCTTCTCCGAAGACTCAGGGCGGCTCACAATTTTTGGGATACAACCCAGTGTGCTCAGCAATAGCCTTCATTCCATTGTATATGCCTGCTTATTACTAAGCGGCATTTTTAGAAGGTCAGCTAATTGCCCCCAACAATCTTGGGTCCTCAATTTACCTACCCCGAGAGGATGGAAGGCTGAGTCCACCTTGAGCCTGGTGGGATTCGAGCCTGCAGTAATTGCAGGCAGCTGGATCTTAAGTGCAGGCATTTAAAGCCTGAGCCACCAATATTTCATTCATATTCCGTTCCATTCTATTCCGTTCAATTCTATTCCATATTTATGGTATGACGCTGGCCAAAGTGGCACGCAGAGCCATCTCTCCTGGCACACCAGCCGTTGCTCTTTGCTTTTCCAGGTTCCAGTGCATGTGTGCCACAACCTGGAAAAGCAATGGGCAATGGCTGGCGTGCCAGGAGAGATGGCTCTGCGTGCCACTTTTGGCACGCGTGCCATAGGCTCACCATCACGGGGATATGGAATATGGAATAGAATCGAACAGAATAGAATGGAACAGAATAGAATGGAATGGAATAAGAATGAAATAGAAAGGAACAGAGTGGAAAGAAATAGAATGGAACAGAACAGAATAAGAACAGAACAGAGCACACGTGCTACTTTCAGCCAGCTGGTCTTCGCATGCGCATGCATGTTAGAAACCGGAAAACCAGGTGGCTGGCGTGCATGCATGCACTGGGAAGCTGAGCTTCTGGTTCCTGGCACTCCTATGTGGCGTGCCGGGGAACTGCTCTTCCGGTTTCCGGTGGACACACGCAAATGCGCACACACCCATTTCGGCCCTCGGTGCTGAAAAGGTTTGTCGCCACTGCCATATCCTATCCTATTGTACTCTGATTAAGGCTAAAACATATGACAAATAGTTGGAGGAACTGGGAATGTCCAAGGAAGAAAAGGACTAGTGGTGACTTGATAGCAGAGTTCCGATACTTAAGGGGCTGCCCCAAAGGAAGACGGAGGTCAACTTATTTTCCAACCAGAAGGCAGGAGAAGAATCAATGGGTGGAAACTAAGCGAGGAGAGAAGCAACCGGAATTAAGGAGGAATTTGCTGAATGGAAGGACCATTAACCAGGACCAGGACCATGAGCCTTGGTGGCTCAGGCTGTTAAATGCCTGCTCTTAAGATCCAGCTGCCTATAATTACTATAGGCTCGAATCCCACCAGGCTCAAGGTTGACTCAGCCTTCCATCCTCTCGGGGTAGGTAAAGTGAGGACCCAAGATTGTTGGGGGCAATTAGCTGACCTTGTAAAAATGCCGCTTAGTAATAAGCAGGCATATACAATGGAAGGAAGGCTATTGCTGAGCACACTGGGTTGCGCTCCAAAAATTGTAAGCCGCCCTGAGTCTCGGGAGAAGGGCGGCATATAAATGTAATTTAAAACAAAAACAAAAACCAGTGGAAATGGCTAAAAAAACCAGAGGTTTTTATGAGGGGACTGGACAGCCATTTTTCTCCCTTTGTGTGTGTGTGTGTAAATTTTTATTTTTTTATTTTCACAACAAATCCGTCTTCCCTTTAAACAGTGTGTCGACTGGGCACAAACATCTTGTGCAATAATCATTACAATTGTAATTAAGCCGAATTTTTTACTGTGATATCGATAACATTCTCTGAAATGGTGTAGGGCAGTGGTGGCTCACCTTTTGGGGCTCCTGTGCCAAAAATTGTGCGCGCACTTGTGCATGCACGCTCGCATGCCAGCACCCAGAAGGCAATGCGCACTGCCCCCCCTACGCCTGCATGCGTGATTCCCCCACACGCTGTGTATCTCTGCGCATGAGGGCGTGATTCCACTGCCACGTGTCATGTGTCTGTGCATGCACATGCGATACCCCGTGCACACTGCGTGCACAATCCCCCTGTGCACCATGCACCTGCACATACATGCGCAAGCACCCCACGCACCGCGCATCTCTGTGCATGCGACCCACCTGCTGCGTGTCTCTGTGCATGCACGGACGTCTTCCACACACACCTGCCACCCCCACACATGTGCACCACATACCTGACAGCCAGCGGTCGGGTGGCAGCATGTATGCATGCTCAGTGGGGCTCTTCCAGGCAAGCTCTCGCATGCCGGCAGAAGTGGCTCTACGTGTCACTTCCGGCACGCGTGCCATATGTTGGCCTACGCGGGTGTAGGGTCTCCTGCTTGAGCAGGGGCTGGACTAGATGACCTCCAAGGTCCCTTCCAACTCGGTTATTCTATTCCAGTTTTGGGCCACATTTCTCAAAACAACAAAAACAGACTTCCTATGAAGCAGGAATGGGAGCTGATGCATTAAATTGCGCTCTTCCCCTAAATTTCTAACTGGCAGAAAGTCTGCCGTACGCAACGGCCACATCCTGGATGAATTTAGCGGCTGGCTGGACGTGCCAAAGCCGAGGCCAACGAGATGAGCTGGAGCTTTGAGCAGGAGGTGTATCAAAGGCTTCCAACATTGCTATGCACCGGCTTTATTTATACAAGCTGGGCATAAACCAAGATAGCGACGCAGCTCAGAAACCCCATAGCCACCACAAATGCCATGCCAAGAGGAATCCGTTCTCCACTCTGTCCTGCCTACATCAGACCAAGGCGCAGAATGCAGCTGGTCCTCGATTTACGATGCCAAGCTGAGAGAGAAAGACGTTCAGTGAGTCTTGCCTCATTTTGCAAACTTTTCTTGCCACGGTGGTTTAAGTGAATCATTGCAGCTGTTAAGTTAGTTACATGGTTGTGGAGTCGTTGTGGCCCGCCAGCAGCCAGCGGAGCTCGGACAGTGAGGATGTTAGGGAGGAACATGGGCCAATCATCTCCGCTGTCCTCACCACTCTCTGTAGGGACTCTCTATCTGAGGCACTGCAGCCACCAAACCAAACAGGAGTGCAGTTTGTTAAAAGCAATCCGGATGAAAGGAGACTTAGAAGTGGCGGATGAAGGTCCTTGGCATCTCTCACCATCGGGCAACATTTCCCAAACCTTGACAACTTGGAGATGTGTTGACTTCAAGCCGGCTGGGGAATTCTGGGAATTGAAGTCCACGCATCTCCAAGCTGCCAAGGTTGAAAAACTCGACTGTAGGGAGATTTGGAGTCTCTCGTAAACATCTCTGCTTGTTTGACAAATCCTGATTGAGGAATAATATTTTTCAAGAGAAGGGAAGGGAAGAAACAGAAGATCTGCTATCCAAGGAAGGAGATTTTGGGGAGCGGCATAAGGAAGAATTCTCTACCACCAAAGCTGCTGCCTTCAACGTCATGGCCTGGAGGACTGGACTTTGAGGCTAGAGACAGTGTGCTGTCCAGACAGTTTATAGTTAATTGGGAACTGGGATAGTTAGTCAGGAATTGGGAGCTATCCCCTTAAGGGAATGCATCATGGTAAATGTAGTTAAGGTATCTTGGGAAATGTAGTCCATATCATGTGGCCACATCTGTAATCCTGATTGGTCACTGAATTGACCCTTGGTGGGGTTGTGGGAGGTTCCTTCTCTCTTGCCTGAACCCAGCATCATGCTGGCATCTCACCTCCTTGCTCCTTCGATATGGGATGAAAGATTACCATCCTTTTACACCATAAAGTCAGCTATGCAGAGAATTGGACATTGAGATGAATCTCAACGTAACTGTGAGTTATATTTGAGGATGCCTGATGAACCAATAAAGATACTTTGTATGGATGCCTTTATGGAGTTTATGTCTGCCTTAAATTCAGCTAGTAATTAAAGGACAGAACAGTAAAAGGATGGTAATCACAGACAGTCATCTATCTGTCTGGAATGCTATTGGGGGGGTGGGAGGACTAGATGGTCTCTAAGGCCGCCTCCAACTCTGATGTTCTATGATGATAAGGTCAAGCAATTTGAGCAGGAGGGACCCCTTTCTGAATGCTCAACTAATTTCAGATTTGGAGCAGAAAAACCTGACTGGCTAATCCTGGAGGGCTAAAACAGATAGTCCTTGATTTACAACCATTGATTTAGAGATTGAGTGAAGCTACAATTTTTGGGGGTCTCTTAATGATCCTGTAATCCCTTACATTGGGGTGGAGTCCAGGCAACTGAATGGAGTTGAGTGTTTACTGCCTGGATGCCATTCCTGTCACCAATGAGGAGTCATATTCAGCGGATATATTCTCATTGTGCCCAGAGAAATTTCTGCCGCTACCTAGGATCGAACCCACAGCCTCCTGATTGTAAGGCAAGAGTTCTACCTCTAGGCCACCGCACCACTCTGTTTGAAGCTACAATGGTGCTGAAAAAAATCGCCTTCCCACAGCTCCTCACACTTACAACCATTGTAGCGTCCCCCACAATCACACGATTAAAATTTGGGCGCTTGGCAACCCACATTTACCATTTGTGACCTGCCCACCTGACCAGTTCCTCACAAATCAAAGGGGGAGTTCTAAATCAGTTAACAACTGCATGACTCACTCAAGAATGGCGCTGATTCACTTAACAACCATGGCCAAAAAATAAACCCTTCATAAAAATCGAGCAAGATTTTATTTTCTCCTGCTCGAGCAGGCAGGGGGTTGGACTAGAAGACCTCCAGGGTCCCTTCCAACTCTTGTGATTCAGAAATTCACTTAGACCCCTGCTCTGCCCAGCAAAGGGGAATTCTCCTCCCAATTGCAGATCGTTAAGTCTGAGGATCACCTGTCAAGTTGGATTTGGGGCCTATCTTGAAGCGCAGGGTCCAACTCCTCATTGGCAACAGGGAGGGCATCCGGCCAGTGCAGATCGGCTGCCCTGGTGGGCTGAAAGATATCGGAAAGGGCAGAAATTTTGAGGTTATCCTGCACCGGAAAAAGTTGCCTAGAGCAGTGGTTGCCAACCGGTAGGCCGCGGCCCACTGGTGGTCCATGAGAAAATTTTGGTGGTCCACAGAGAAATGTCACCCCCAAAGCAATTAATCCAGGCTGCGTGGGAACACGAGGCTGCGTCACCCACATGGCCCGCGGGAACTCTCCCCGCCCACTCACTCCTTACCTGGCAAACTTGCCTGCTAAGTTTAATTTAATGTAATTTAATAATTGGACTTGTATGCTATTTTTAGCATACAAAATAGCTAAGTTGCTATTTTTCCTTTCTTTTTCCCTGACCATCAGCTGTTCTGCTGTGCCGGGAGATTTAGATTAGCTAAAAAGCAGGAAATGGTTGGATTTCTTGCTTTCTAGCTAATCTCAAAGCAGAGCTGAAGCTTCCTCAGGACTGAAACTTCTACTTGTCAGTGCAGACTCAGGTAGCAGATTGCAGAAAGTTAGATCTCTGAGTGAGTCTGTGATTTCTGCAAGCAACTCCATCTTTGCTTTGCCTGATTTTGGGTAAAAGTTGCTCTTTTTTGAAAAATAAAAAAATTCAATATTTACATAAATATTTATAATATTTACATGCAAGCCATGCCCAGCCAGTCACATGACCACCAAGCCACGCCCACACATTAGGCCATGCCCACATAACGGGTTGTTAAGAAATTTGAATCCCACCCTTGCCTCTGTGTGTGTGTGTGTGTGTGAGAGAGAGAGAGAGAGCGGGAGGGAGGGAGGGAGGGGGGAGGGAGAGAGGGAGGGAGAGAGAGGTTAGATCAGATCTCTCTCTCTCTCTCTCTCTCTCTCCCACCAACGTCAGCAAGCCGCCGTCAGACAAAATTCATATTAGTGGTCCCCGGGATTTTAAAATTTTGAGTTTAGTGGTCCAAAAGGTTGGAGACCCCTGGACTAGAGGTTTTGCAACCACATGTATCTTGATATGAGCGAAGGAGGATGATATTTAAGGGGGGGTCATTTTATGGATCCTGCCAGGCAGCTCCGAAACCGCCTCGCCCACCTGCGGCTGGGTGCCAGCCAAGCCGTAACTCCTGGGAGCAGCAGCCCCGGCGTAGCTTATCTTGATAAACGAGCCTTTGCTCCCGTCTCTCATTAATCCCGCGGTTGTGTATTAATTACGGTAATTTAATGGGGGCTGCTTGGGTGATGAACGGCCAAAGGCGGGAAACCTCTTTCCCTAATTACATCACAAAGGTGCCAGAGAGATCGGGGGAGGGGGAGGGAAAGGCAGGCAGGTGGGGAGGGGAGGGCGAAAGGACAGAGGAACGGAAGAGCAGGGCGGAAGGGACCTTGGAGGTCTTCTAGTCCAACCCCCTGCTCAAGGAGGAAACCGGATATAGACCGTTTCAGACAAGTGGCCGTCCGGTCTCTTCTGGTGTTGAAGCACCCACAACTTCCAGACAACAGGTCGTTACGCTGATTAATTGAGAACAATTAATCTCAATTCTCAGGAAATTCCTTCTTAATTTCAGGTAGGATCTCCCTCTGAGGGTCTTTTTGTCCCTTCTTTCCTTGCTTCCTTCCTTCCCTCTCCTCTTTGTCCCTTTCTCGTTTTCCTTCTTTCCTTCCTTCCCTCCCTCCTTTTCCTTCCTTCCTGTCTCTCCCTTTGCTCTCCTCTTTGCCCTTCCTTGCCCTTCCTTCCATCCTTCCTTCCTCCATTTTTCTTTCCTTCCTTCCCTCTCTCTTGCTCCTTCCTCCCTTCCCCTTGTTCTTCTTCTCTCCTTCCCCCCTCTTCCTCATTTCTTCCTTCTCTCCCTCCCTCCATTTTTTCCTTCCTTCCTTCCCTCTCTCTTGCTCCTTTCATCCTTCTTCCCTCCCTCCATTTTTTGCTTCCATCCTTCCTTTTTTCCTTCCTTCCTTCCCTCCCTCCCTCCCTCCCAGAGCGGCGGTAGGCAGCTTCAGCCTCTGACAACACACACACACACTTGCACAAGTTGCACCAAGGGACTCCTCCCCCCGGCCCCCTCTGGGGGGCTGTTTCCTCGTGTTTTACACCATGCCTCTTTGTCCTCGGCTGATGGTGCCCCAGGGAAGCCCCCCATCCGCCCCCTGGCCAGAGGCAAGGTGTGCCACTTGGGGTGGGGGGGGCTGGGCTCCGGGGCGAGCTAATGATGCCCCAAGAGCCTGGCGGTGGGAGGGGGAGCAGCTATTGTCGAAATGTCGGCCAAATGCCACCGCCGATCGATTTGACATTTGCTTCGCGGTGTTGCCGAGCTGGCACGCCTGGCTGCCTCTCCGAAAGCCGCCGGGCGCCTGCCTTTGTAGCTCCTCATTGAGATGCGGGGAAGACATCCCTTTGCAACGGAGCTCCCAGCATCCCTGCAGGCCTCCCCCCCCAATTCTTTCTCAGCCCCCCCCCATCTGCAAAGGGCCGCTGGCTCAGCTGCTGAGCGATGGATCAGCCCCAAACCCACAAACCTTTCTCCGCTTACAGAAAAAAGAAAATCCGTCCAGAAATGCTAAAGTGAGAAAGATTTCAGGGGAGCCCAGAAAGGGAGGTAGAATTAGAATTTAGGATTAGGATTAGGATTAGGATTGGAATAGAATAGGATGCAGAATAGAATAGAATAGGATGCAGAATAGAATAGAATTATAATTAGAACTAGAATAGAATAGAGTAGAATAGGAATAGAATAGAATAGAATAGAATAGAATAGAATTGAATTATAATTAGAACTAGAATAGGGACTAGAATAGAATAGAAATGAGAATAGAATAGAATAGAATAGAATAGAATAAAGTAGAATAGGAATAGAATAGAATAGAATAGAATTATAATTAGAACTAGAATAGGGACTAGAATAGAATAGAAATTAGAATAGAATAGAATAGAATAGAAATTAGAATAGAAAGAAAGAATAGAATTATAATTAGAACTAGAATAGGGACTAGAATAGAATAGAATAGAAATTAGAATAGAATAGAATAGAATAGAGTAGAATAGGAATAGAATAGGAATAGAGAAAGAAGGAAGAAGAATAGAATAAAGTTCTTTATTGGCCAAGTGTGTGAATTGGAATAGAAGGAATTTGTCTTGGAGCAATGCTATCAGTATACAAGAAAAATAGATTAGTCAAGAGTCAGAATAGAATAGAATAGAATAGAATAGAATAGAATAGAATAGAATATAGAATAGAATAGAATAGAACAGAATAGAATTCTTTATTGGCCAAGTGTGATTGGACACACAAGGAATTTGTCTTTGGTGCAAATGCTCTCAGTGCACATAAAAGAAAAGATACATTCGTCAAGAGTCAAGAATCATCAGGTACAACACTTAATGATAGTCATAGGGTACAATAAGCAACCAAATCATACTAGAATAGAATAGAATTATAATTAGAACTAGAATAGGGAATAGAATAGAATAAGAATAGAATAGAATAAATATAAGAATAGAATAGAATCAGGAAAGAACTCACCGTCTCCTAGTGATTCATCCAGGCTCACCAGCCAGCTTTCATGGTTAAGGTGGGACTAGAACTCCCCATCTCCTAGTGATTCATCCAGGCTAGCCCAGCCAGCTTTCATAGTTAGAGCAAAACTAGAATTCACCATCTCCTGGTGCTTCGTCCAAGCTCACCCAGCCAGCTTTCAGGGTAAGGTGAGACTAGAACTCACCGTCTCCTAGTGATTTGTCCAGATTCAACCACCAGCTTTCAGGGTTAAGACCTGACTAGAACTCACCGTCTCCTAGTGATGCATCCAGACACACCCAGCCAGCCTTCATGGTTAAAGTGGCACTAGAACTCACCATCTCCAGGTCATTCATCTAGATTCCCCCAGTATATTCACACAGCGATGCCCGTATCAAGGACAGAGTTTAATTGTTAACATCTCGGCTTCTTTGCCCTCCAGCTTGACTGGCACTGATGCCCCGAAAGCCTCCCATGCAGATTAACTGAGCGCCTCCTCCGCTCCAGCACGCTGGCATAATGACTGATCATTGCTTGTCATTAGGAGAGCAAACAGCCTCAAGTTTCGAAGATGCCACCCGCCTTCTCTGCATGCAAACGCTGTGTGCACAAAGACAGTTTGTGCCCAATGGCGGTTTCCAGCCAAGCACAATTTGTGTGTGTGTGTGTGTGCGTGTGATGCCAACATCCTGTAAGGAACAGCAGAAGCTCATCCGT
>SOZL01000667.1:0-18858 GCA_009733165.1 Naja naja | reverse complement strand
CGAGCACCCAAACCCCAACTCCCAGCTCTCCCCCTTACCCCTCAGAGTCTCCACCTCAGCCAGGACAAGCCCTGAAGTCACAAGCCATCAAGCCCCAACTTCCACAAGTCTTCAGCCACAAACAAAGACACCACAACGTCCCCTGAGATTTCTTCCACAGCCCATGAAATAATCCATGACTTCTCCAGCTACAACCAAAGATACAACTGTCACTGCACTGCCTTGCACAACGCTTCAAGCCCCAACCTCCACAAGTCCTTCAGCCACAACTCAAAATGCCACAACTGAAATTTCTTCCATAGGCCACCAGTCCACCTTTTGTACAGATACTCTGACCACAGATGCTGGACCGGGTACCCGAACCACGGAAGCCACTGCGCCCTGGGGCACTCCTACCAAGACACCCCCCACTGTTCTGACTAACAGCAGCTCAGCAACATCCTATGAACCGTTTACAGTCCCCAAGAGATCCACAGAAACCCAGGATCCACCCACTCGCAGTCCTGTGATCGCCACGTCACCTGTGTGTAGCTCCAGGCCCTCCATGCCAGAACCATCCTCCATGCACGCGATGACCGTGCCCGGCCCCACAGCCCCCAGGGTGATGCTGGCACAGACACCCTCTGCAGGCTCAGCCTCGGCACCTCCCTCTGCTGCAGATCTCCCCTTTTGCCCTTCCTCTCCTCTCCCCCCCTTGCCCCGGAGTGTTGGGAGCCCCCTTCCCCTCCCCAACCGGCCTGCCCTCCTGCCACAGCACCAGGCCTGGGGCTTCCTGCTGAGCTCCAACTCCCGGTATTGCCGCGTGTTCCTCCTGCTGTACCTCTCCATGCTCTCTGTGGGCATCTTCTGTGCAGTCGTCTTGGGGCGCCTGGCATACACGCTCCACAAAGCCACAGAGTCGGTCCAGCTGCCTCCCAAGCTGGTGAGGTTGGTCCACGTCAAGGCCAGGCAAGGGAGGGAGTGAAGGATGGTGGCAGGAAAGCAGCCCTGCCATCTCACCGCTTGCCTCCTAGGATGCCCCCGCCAGACCCAGGGCAGGGTGCCTTGCGCTGGGCTGCTTCTTGCTAGTACCGCCACCTGCTGGGCCCCAAAGGGAGGGCAGATGGGGGAACGGAGTCTACCCACTGTAGCCCTACCTGGAACCAGAGGGCCTTTCTTACCCTCTCCACCGCCACGTGGTGGGACTATTCTGATGCACTTGTGGCAGTAAAAGATCTCCCACACCACAGGCAGGGATGCCCCCACCCCACTCCCTATGAACTGCTGAAGGTGCCCCCCCCACCTTCATCAGGAAACCTCTGCAGCCGCTGGATTAACCCTGAGTGGCGACAGGAGGACGAACCGGCCAGGCGTTGGGGGTCCAGGGAAGCAGGCCGCTTCTATTCTCTGGCCAGGCATATCTCGGAGTCTTCCTAAGGACGAGGCCACAAGGGTGGGCTTATCTAAAACAGTCCAAGCCCAGGCTGTCTTTCCACCCGGTCGGCGTGTTCCTTTGCAATGCAGCCCAGGAGGCAGAAGGTTGTCCCCCTTTTGGATCAAGGCTCTCAGCAGCCAAACCCTGGGAGGAGGGCCCAGGGTGCACTGCACGCATGCTATTAAAAAGGGTGCGATATCTTCAAAATGATTTGGTTCTTTAGAGAGGCCGCAGCCCACTGACTGTGGGGATGGGATTGACGAGCACTCAAAGCCCGCTTGGTCCAAAATCTCCGGCCTATTATTGGCCAGCCAACCCAACATGGGATGCTTGCCCCTGAGCCCCACTGGGTCAACAGGCAGTTCCAGTGCTGGGTCACCTGTGTGGGTTGAGATGCACTACCTTCAAGGCTACCTTCTCCTTTGGATGGTGCCATTTTACGCTTTCTCTATGTTGCTTTTTTGGTTTCCTGCATTTTATTGCTGGAAACCACTGAAAGTGTTGGGAATGCAGAAACTTGATAAATAAACAAGTGCCTGGGATTAATCCCACCTGGGTGTTTTCTGCTGCTCTTTGGTGTCAGGCAACCAAGGGGACAATCCTTAATCGGCTTACTGAGTGAATCTGTTTTCCAGCTTGGCCCAATGCTCAGAATGCCCAGAATTGTGTGTGGTTCCCACCCTGAAGCTGTTCTGAAAGGCTGAAATAGAACAGAATGGAAAACAGAATAAAATAGAAAATAGAGCAGAATAGAATACTTTATTTGGCCAAGTGTTTGGGATAGGAAAGCAGGCGAGTTCTGGGTTGCTTCCTGTAGTTTTTCTCTTTCTGGACACTCATCCTTTGCTCCTTTATTCTGTTTTTTTATAACATAAGCACCCAGAGATATTGGGAGTGTATTTGCTATGTAAAATAAGATGATAGATAGATAGATAGATAGATAGATAGATAGATAGATAGATAGATAGATAGATAGTGGATAGGTGGATAGTGGATAGGATAGTGGTGGATAGGTGGATAGGTGGATAGGTGGATAGGTGGATAGATGGATAGATGGATAGATGGATGGATGGATGGATGGATGGATGGATAGGTGGATAGGTGGATAGGTGGATAGGTGGATAGGTGGATAGGTGGATAATTGATAGATTTGATAGACAGAAGACAGATAGATGGATGGATGGATGGATAGATGGATAGATGGATAGATGGATAGATGGATAGATGGATAGATGGATAGATAGATAGATGGATAGATGGATAGATGGATAGATGGATAGATGGATAGGTGGATAGGTGGATAGGTGGATAGATAGAGATAGATAGAGATAGATAGAGATAGATGGATGGATGGATGGATAGATAGATAGATGGATAGATGGATAGATGGATAGATGGATAGATGGATAGATGGATAGATGGATAGATGGATAGATAGAGATAGATAGAGATAGATAGAGATAGATAGAGATGGATGGATGGATAGATGGATAGATGGATAGATAGATAGATGGATAGATAGATAGATAAAACTAATCTCTAAGCATCCCAGGATGGCTGCCTTGGCAAAGCCTGCCTAGCCCTGGAGAAGCAGCCTGAAACTTCTTCCGGGGCCACATTCCAGTCCAGCGCCAAGGAGTGGAACAGCGGCAGAGCCCAGCACTTCTCGGGCAGAAACTTGGCTGGGAGAGGCTGCCTTCTGGGGAGGAAAAGGCCCGGCCAGCCCAGCCCAGGTAAGGCTGTTGGCCAAGGCGACAAGCGTCCTGCCCTCACTTGGTCCTGGTTCGAAACCAGCTCAGGAAGCCGTGGCGGGCTTTGCGGGGGGGGCGGGCTCGGCCTTGTGGGGCACTGCTTGTCGGTCCAGCCAAATGGCGGAGGGCAGTTGGGGAGGAGGGCGGGCGGCCCACCACTGTTATCCGCTGCTGGTGAGGGAGGGTTATTGGGACGTTGAATAAATGGAAAGCTGGGAAGAATTTGGGCGGAAAGGAGTGTTAGAAGTAAGAAAATTCAAAAATAAAATGTAGGTGAAGAGAATAATATAGTATTTATTTATTTATTTTATTTATGAGATTTATATGCCGCCCTACCTCCCTAAGGACTCAGGGCGACTTACAATACTAAAAAACAATACAATATAAACATTAAAAATTAATTAAACTGGAAAATCTCATAAATCAATTAAAAATTTAAAGGAACCTTCAAGATTTTCTTCTTTTGCTTTGCATCTTTTGGCTGTCGTAAGTAACGGGGGGAGGAGGGGGGATATGGTTATGGGAAGTGAGCTGGAGGTTTTGTTAAAAAGAATTGTATAAGTTGGGGAGTTTCTTGCTTTGGTTTCTATCTTATGCTATGCGCAGCCGTAGCTCTTTATCAAAATATGTCAAGATGCCCACATGATGTTATCCACAACTTTTAATTGGGTAGCCAACTTGAACTATTGTGGGTGGGAACGTTGCCATCACTTTGTATATGTGATTTTCGCGCTCTTTCTCTCAGATTCAGAATTCTTTTGTTGCTACCACTTGAATTCCAGTAAAAGATACCTTTTCTCTAACTAATGGAGTCTAAGTATTTCTTTCTTGGATTTTGAATGGAGCACTACCTGACAGAACCACTAAAAAACCCTCCCCCCCTTCAGTCCGGGTAGGCTAGTTGGAACAGCCAAGTTTTTAGGCCACGGCGGAAGGATCAGAGGTCAGGGGCCACCCAGAGCTCCAGGGGTAGCTGGTTCCAAAGGGTGGGTGGCCCCACAGAGAAGGCCCTGCCCCTGGGAGCCGCCAGCCAGCATTGCCTAGCTGACGGCACCCTGAGCAGGCCCTGCCGGTGGGAGCTCACGGGTTGTCGGGAAGCCGTTATTGACAACAGGGTCTCCTGCAAATACCCTGGTCCAATGCCATGAAGGGCTTTATAGGTCAACACCAGCACCTTGAATCTCACCCGGAGGGCAACCGGTAACCAGTGCAGCTCACGCAGGAGGGGTGTAACATGGGAGATCCGGGAACCTCCCATCACAACCCACGCCACTGCATTCTGGACAAGTTGAAGCCTCCGGGTGGTCCTCAGGGACAGCCCTATGTAGAGAGTGTTGCAGTAGTCCAGATGGGAAATGACGAGCGCATGAGTGACCATACGCAGGGCATCTTGATCCAGGAAGGGTCGCAACTGGCGCACCAGGCGAACCTGGGCAAACGCCCCCCTGGCCACGGCTCCCACCTGCTCCTCCAAACTGAGATGTGAGTCCAGGGGGACACCCAAGTTGCGAGCCTTATCTATGGGGGGCAACACCTCCCCCCCACAGCTAGAGATGGAATATCCTGGCTAACTCGAGATGCCGGTACATACAGCCACTCCGTCTTAGCCAGGTTGAGCCGGAGCCTGTTCCTCCTCATCCAGACCCACACCACTTCCAGGCACCTGGACATCACTTCGAGGGCGTCACTGGGTTGGTTAGGGGTGGAGATAAAAAGCTGGGTATCATCAGCATACTGATGATACCTCACCCCAAAACCACGGATGATCTCACCCAGTGGCTTCATGTAGATGTTGAAAAAGGGGGGCGAGAGAACCGACCCCTGAGGTACCCCACAAAGGAGGGGCCTCAGGGTTGATCTCTGCGCCCCTGCCAACACTACCTGCATACACCCCGAGAGGCAGGAGGAGAACCACTGTAAAATGGTGCCCCCACCCCCAGCCTCTCGAGGCATTGTAGCAGGATACCATGGTCGATGGTATCGAAAGCCACCAAGAGATCTAACAGGACCAGGACAGAGGAATAACCTCTGTCCCGTGCCCTCCAAAGATCATCCACCAGTGTGACCATCGCCATCTCCGTGCTGTACCCGGGCCTGAAACCCTATTGGTATGGGTCTAGATAGTCAGTTTCCTCCAGAAACATCGGGAGCTGCTGAGCCACCACACTCTCAACAACCTTCGCCACAAAGCGAAGGTTGGAGACTGGACAAAAGTTGTTTAAATCAGCTGGGTCCAAGGCAGGCTTCTTGAGGAGGGGCCTCACCACCGCCTCTTTCAAGGCAGAAAGGAAGGAACCCTCACTCAAAGAAGAGTAGAGCATTAAGAAGATAGTTGCTCTATAGACATTTGCTATCTTGATGTAATCCTTCTGTAAATATATTTTCTAATGCATTTACTCATTGTTAAACATGTACCTGCAATCAATTACATCCTTCTGTATCAAGTAATGCCACCCCTATTTCCTCCAGGAATTGGTACGTATCTCAAACTGGCAAGGCAATTCACATACACATTTGACATAACAAAAGATTAGAGTGATCAATTAGGAGGACAATAGGAGAAGAGATGAACCATTGAGCCAACTTCCTTTAATCAACTGAAGTTAGATTTTGTTTTTCACAGCATCTGCTTAAGTTTACCAGACTTTTACTTTGCATAGATGAATATGTTAGAGATGCATATAATCATTATGTTGTTCTAAGAAGATGTGCTGAATGTAACATTAATATGTAACAAGTGTAGTGTTAGGAATAGGTATTTCTTTGTTCTCAGATCCTTAGAAAGAGGCCCTGCTGAAGGGACATTCCTTAATGCCAAGTAAGATAAGAAAAAGCCATGTTGGCAAAATATGTGATGGGTGGTCATTGGGAGGTGTTGAAGGAGATGATGTGGTCTCCATAAGGCATTTCGGATTAGCTGTGCTCAGTCACTGGGTTGAGGTAGGGACATGGGGGTGTCGGGATAGAAAAACTATAAAATGTATTTATTATTTATTTATTAATGGGACTTATATGCCGCCCCATCTCCGAAGACTCGGGGCGGCTCACAAATAAAAACAACAATAAATAATTAAAAACAAATTAAACTAAATAAGCCCCATTACAGTTAAAAATTCATCCAATAAAAACCATCCCATCACAAAAAATCACAACCCGGATTGGTTAAACAACCAGGTCTTCAGGTCATGGCGGAAGGTGCGGAGGTCAGGGGCCAGATGGAGCTCCAGGGGAAGTTGGTTCCAGAGGTCTGGGGCCGCTATAGAATAGGCTCGTCATCAGGGGACCGCCAGCCGGCACTGGCCAGCCGACGGGACCCCAAGGAGTCCTTGCCTATGTGCTCGCACAGGGCGGTTGGCATTCGATGTCGGCAGGAGTCGCTCCCTTAAATATTGAGGACCCATGTCATGAAGGACTTTGTATGTTAAAACTAAGACTTTGAATCGCACCCGGAGTGCAACCGGCAGCCAATGAAGGCAGCGCAGGAGGGGGGTAACATGGGAGAACCGGGAAACTCCCATCACCAACCGGGCCGCCGCATTCTGCACCAGCTGCAATCTCTGGATGGTATGCAAGGGCAGTCCTAAATAGAGACCGTTGCAGTAGTCGAGTCTGGAGGTAACAAGGGCATGAGTAACCGTGTGCAGGGCATCTCGGTCCAGAAAAGGGCGCAGCTGGCGAACCAGACGGAGCTGGGCAAAGGCCCCCCTGGTGACGGCCCCCACCTGCTCCTCCAACCGGAGCCGAACGTCCAGGAGGACCCCCAGATTCCACGCCCTATCCACAGGGGGCAATACCACTCCCCCTATGGCCAAAGATGGACACTCCAAACTGGGCCGAGACGCCGGTATGCACAGCCACTCAGTCTTGGCCGGGTTGAGACGAAGCATGTTTCCGCTCATCCAGATCCGTACCGCATCCAAACACTGGGTCATCAGGGAGAGGGCATCACCGATCTGGTTCGGGGTGGAAATGTACAGCTGAGTATCATCAGCGTACTGATGGAAACTCACCCCAAAACGGATGATCTCACCCAGCGGCTTCATATAGATGTTAAATAGCAGGGGAGAGGACCCCTGAGGGACCCCACAAGAGAGCACCCTCGAGGTAGACTTCTGTCCCCCCGCCAACACCGACTGCGATCCCCGAGAGGTAGGAGGTGAACCACCGAAGCACAGTTCCCCTATACCCAACCCCTCGAGGCCGCAGAAGGATACCATGGTCGATGGTATCGAAAGCCGCTGAGAGGTCTAATAGGACCAGGACAGAGGAAAAACCCCTGTCCCGAGCCCTCCTCATCCATCAGTGCGACCAATGCCGTCTCCGTGCTGAAACCAGGCCGGAAGCCTGACTGATACGGATCCAGGTAGTCCGCTTCATCCAGGAAAAGCGGAAACTGCTGAGCCACCACACTCTCAACAACCATCGCTAAGAAACGAAGGTTGGAGACTGGATGAAAGTTGTCTAACATGGTTGGGTCCAGGGCAGGCTTCTTCAGAAGGGGTCTCACCACCGCCTCCTTCAAGGCAGAGGGGAAAACACCCTCCCTTAGTGAAGTGTTGACAACTGCCCGGAGCCAACCGCAGGTGACCTCCCTGGCGGCATAAGCCAGCCAGGAAGGGCACGGGTCCAACAAACATGTGGTGGAACTCAGGCGCCGCATAATCCCGTCCACTTCATCCTCGGAAACAGAATCGAACTCATCCCAGATCATACTGGCCAGACTACCTGTATCCCGTTCCTCAGACCACTGCAAATCAGAGGACAACCCGCCCCGAATTCGAGCAATCTTATCCGACAGATATTGACCAAACTCCTCAGCCCTGCCCCGTAACGGGTCCGCCGCCTCCCCCACACGAAGGAGAGAGCGGGTTACCCAAAACAGGGCGGCTGGGCGGTTATCTGCGGACGCTATGAGGGCGGAGAGATAAGACCTTCTCGCCGCCCTCATAGCTACCAGGTAAGTCCTAATATAGGCTCTTAGCTGGGCTCGATCAGACTGGGAGCGGGTAGACCTCCACCTGCTCTCTAAGCCCCTCCGACGGCGTTTCATCTCCCGGAGCTCCTCCGAGTACCAAGGAGCCATCCGAGATCCATGACGTGTGAGGGGTCGCATGGGGACAACCCTGTCGAGAGCCTCTGACGCGGCCTGCTGCCAAGCAGCCGCCAGGTCCTTGACAGAGCTGTGGGCAAGGGAAGAGGGAAGAGACCCCAGCTCCACCGAGAACTGCTCCGGGTCCATAGGGCGCCTGGGGTGGAACCATCTAAGCGGCTCCTCATCCCAGCAGTGGGGGGCAGCCTGTTGGAAGACCAACCATAGGAGATAGTGATCAGACCATGGAACGGGCACAGCCGTAAAAGTGGCCTGCCCTCTGTCACTAAGCCACTGCTCAGAGACAAAAATTAGGTCAGGAGTGGGTCGGGCCCTGAATTAATTGGGTCAGGCCCATGGCCTCCATAGAAGCCATGAATTCCCGGGCCAAACCCGACGCACCCCCCAGGGAGGGCAGATTGAAGTCCCCCAGGACTATAAGACCCAGGAACTCCACCGCCACCCCCGAGAGGACGTCGAGAAGCCCAGGCAGGGCCGCTGTCACACAGCTGGGTGAAAGGTATGCGAGCAGCAAGCCCACCCGACCATTGGGCCCCCACCTCAAGAGGAGTGTCTCACCCCTGCCTATCTCTGGAACAGTGACCTCCCTTGGAAACAGGGTCTCCCGAATAACAACGGCCACCCCACCACCCCTACCCTGGGCCCGCGGCCGGTGCAAAACCCGAAAACCTGGAGGGCACAAATCTACCAGAGGGACACCGCCCTCTGGGCCCAACCAGGTCTCGGTGATACAGGCCAGGTCCGTAATGTATTGAAATCTTAAGTGTGGTTCTTGGCTCAAACTTCATGTTGTGGTCAGCTGAGATCCTACCGCTCTTTGCAAACAGTTTAACAAATAAAATCTCTGTCTTTTCAGCGATCCAAGTTTTTGTTATTTGGATTCATTTCCAGCAGGAGGGAGCCGGCAAACTACGCTTCACTCCCCCGTCTTCAAGGCGGGAGGCGCGAACTGAGCCCCGGCGCTCCCCTTGCAGCCTCCCCTTTCCTGCCAGTGGAATTCTGCGCTGCGACCCGCCGCCATGCGAGCCTTGGGCCGCGTGGCAACAGCGCCTCCCTCTGGCTGCTCACTGAAGCGTCGGTCCCGGGCTCGCTCGCTCCGGCGGCCTCGCTCCAGGCGGCGTCGGGGCGGAGACCCTCCCGGCCTTCAGACGGAGCCCTCGCCTGCCCCGAAGAGCTGCCGCTCTTTCTCCTGACCGGGCTGACCGGGGAGGTCGAAGGGCCGCCGCCAGCCGTGGACCGTCTGAGCCGGAACCCGAAGCCTTCGCCGCGGAGGAGCGGAGAGCGTACATCGATTCTGCAGCCAACCAAGCGGGGCGGGGGGAGGTGTGTGTATGTGTGGGCCCGGAGGTTGCCGCGCCTTGCCCGGATCCTTCTCGCTCGTGGCCACCTTGACGTTTGCGGGCTTCAACTCGCAGGTCCCATCGCTGCTCCTCTTGCAAGCAGCCGGCAGGTGGCGCCAGAGTCCACCTCTGATGGCCTCTGGAGGGCGCGGCTGGGGTCCACCCCCCCCAAGCCCACTGTGAGGGTGTCGGGAGGTTTTCCCGTGAGACCAGGGATGCCTGCTCCCACCCCCGGGCTGCGTTTCGGGCGGGGGGGCCTCTTTCTCGCCAGGAGCTCCGCTGCTTTGGAGGTATCTGAAGAAAGTGGCTTTCTTTGCCCAGTTCAGGCCCAGACTTTGAGTCTTGTTCTTTCTTGTACTTCGGCATGTTGTGGAAAGAGCGTTTCCCCCCTGCCTGTGCACCGCACCCCCCTCACCGCGGGAATCCCCGCCCCGTCCCTTCTCCTGCGTCTTTCGGCTTCTCACTGGCCAAGCAGGGAGACCTTCGCTGGGTTGCTTCTTCCGCTTTGGGAGAGCGAGCGTGCGTAATGAGGCAGGCCGGATGCTCCTGGCTGCTAGAGATGGGCAGCGCTGGGGGCTCCAGGGGGCAAGGCTGGCCTACCTCACAGGGCAGAGCTGCAGCTGGCATCTTGTCCTTTGCCCAGGACCTTCCCAGAGGGGCTCAAGTCCTCAGCATGGACGGAGGGGGAGGAATTAGCTCACCATCCACACGGCTGTCTCCTGGGGTGCGGGGGGGGAAGGTTGCCATGGAGACAGGCCAGGAAATCCTCTTTGATGTTTCAGCTCCTGCCTGTTAAGATGTTCTCCTTTTAAGTGGGGGCTTTTTCCCCTTGATGGCAACCACGGTTTAAGAGCTATTTTTTCCCATGGGTAAAAGTGCTCCTTAAAAGAATCCATTTCTGGGTGACCGAGGGGTGGGGAGGGGGCTCTGGGAAGTCATGGATGGTCTTCCAGAACTTAGTCTGGGGTTAGGGTTAGAACCAGCCCCCCCCCTTAAGAGTGGCTTGTCCAAAGCCCCTTTCTGTAGGGAAGAAAGTGGCTCCACGTGACCCTATTTCCCTGGCCAGGGCTTGGCGCTGCTCACAGGGGGCTTAAGCAGGCCGGGTCGAGCCCAGCCATGGAGGCACCAGATCTGCCATTCCTGGCTAAGGGTGGGAAGTCCTGGGGCCGGGGGGGGGGAGTTGGCCAGGGTGGAGCTGAGGGAAACAGGCTGTGAACCCTCTGGCCTGGGTGACGGGGCTTTCAGGGTGGCTCTGGGGGCTTTCTGCAGACCTGGCAGGGATTGCAAGGGAGAAACGGGGCAGGAGAGCTTGGGGTGATCCCCAGCCGGTGAATGGGTCTCTGGGTCCCAAAGCGCCAGGCTCCTGTGGGACTCTAATGGGCGCCTGGGGCGTTAGGCGGTCAGTGGGGGGGGGCGATCAGGGGCACATGCTGGACCTGGGAGGCTGCTTGACTTCCAAGGATGCCCTTTTGTAGCGAGGGGCCTCCCACAGTCCTGGGATGTGGGGCATTCAGGCTTCCTTCTCTGGCTTCCCCTGGAGACCAGCCTCGATTCCCCGCCCTCTCGCCCCTTTGGAACGGAGTTCAAGACGATGCCACGAATCGCAGCGGAACAGAGGGCAGCGTCTCGGGCTTCAGCCGGCTACGTGGCCCCGGAGCAGGGGTTTCCGTTTGCTCCCGGAGGCTCCCCTGCCTTCCAGCTGAGAGCCGCAGCGGATTTCAGGGGCTTCGGTTCCAGCTAGTCTGTCAAGACCCTCCAGAAGATGCGCTTCAAGCAAGGGCAAAGCACGCCTGCCCACCCAACCTAAGCAGGTCTATTGCTTCCATGTTTAAGCAGCTTTCTGGGACCTTCGTAGCAACAGACAGAAACTATTGCTGTAAGTAACAGCAAATAACATTTCAGAGCATAATGTTCCCCGGCTGACAAATATGGAAAACCGGGCTGAAACCTGGAGACAACCCTCCTTGGAGTCTGCGTTGTTTACAATTACCGTGTCGATGGTTTTGCCGCTTGGAATTTGCCGGAGTGCCGAATCCCTGCAGAGTCGTCCAGAGCCGCCAGTCTCCGAGCAGGGCTGGTTGTGGGGCCATCTGGGCGGGGAGGTCAGAGGGCAAGCAGGGACATCAATTTGCAAGCTCCGTAGGAAAGGTTAAGGGCCGGGAGCACAGAGCTGTAAGTGAGTCATTCCATTGGAGGCATCTGGATCAGCAGGGAGGCCGCTTGTCTCCGGAGGAAAACGCCCGGACAAATTCCAAGCAGCAGGACGGGCGGGGGGTGGGCTCCCCTGCGTGGGAGCTGAAAGGTACCTGCCGCCGCTCTGCAGCCCTGGAGTCCCTCCTGCCGGGAAAGAGCCCCGTCTCGGCTGCAGCAGATCTCGGGGCTGGCTGCAGAGGCAGAGAGCCTGCCGCCTCCCCCTGAATGGCGAGTTCCCCCAGCCATGAATCCGTGGCCTGTGCGGAAGAGCCGGGACTCCCCTGCTTCAGACAGGGCAGGAGACCCCCTGCCGCCGCCCGCCCTGCCTCCCCAGAGCTTGTTGGCTCTTCTGTGAAGCTCTTCTGCTGAGGCTTGGAGTGCCTGCCTGCCTGACCGACATCTGGCTTAGCCTGATGCGCAGACCTGGCCAGCGACTGACACGATGATTCCAGCTTTGTGTTGTGTGTGGACACGGAGAAGTAGCTCCGTCCAGGAGGCCTCCTTGGAGCTGTCCAGGGTCCTGCTCCCCCCCCCCCAGTCTTCACCGGGGCTCTGCCTCTGCTTGGCCTCCCTGCCCTCCCGCAGGGCAAGGAGGCGCGCAGTATTGACTCAGAGCCTCCGGGCCTTGGAGAAGGGGCTGCAGAGGCAAGGCCCACCAGGAGATGGCAAAGACCCCGGGAGGCAGGTTTTCTTGGACTCTCTCCCTAAATGTGGGGGGGGGGTTTGGATGACTCGTGGCCCCTACTAAAAGCCCCCCTGCTGTGGGGAGGCCCTTCCTCCAGGCAACACCAAGCCAGGTGTCTTTCCCACTGGAATATAATCTGGGAGGGAGTTTTGTACAAGAATGCCTGGATCTTTAAGGAGAAGGTTGTACTGGAAAGAGTCTCCAAAATAACAAAAGGGGAGTGAATGCGTTTTCACTCGGAATATTCTCCCTGACAAGGGGGGAGAGGGGGGAAAAGCTTCTAAAGAAGACTTTCTTTTCTCTCTGCCCCCCCCCCCCATTTCTGACAGTAAGAAAACCTGCTGAGATCAGAGGGACTTTGGTCCTCTCCCTTCTGAAGTGTGGACCAGATAAATGGTGACACAGGGGAGCAAAATGGTTTTTAAAAAAATAATGGGAAGGATTGTTGAGGAAGAGGGCAGCTATGGAGGAGCTGAATGACTTGACTGGTGGATGGTGGGGAAGCCAGTGTTTAGCTCCCTCCCATGGAGCTGAAGCCCTTGGATGATGACTCCTCCTCAGCAGCTCCCTCCCTCCCCCATACCCTTCTAAGCCTCTCCCTCCCAGCTGCAGGAATAACATTGGCTGTGATGGGGAGGAGGAGGAGGAGGAGGAGGAGGAGGAGGAGAAAGATTCCAAAGGTTTCCTTGCAGGAAAGCTAAGAGGGACATGCAAGTAATCCATCAATGAAGGATCTGGCTGGGGCCCTGCCCGACTTTGCTTCTGTCACGGATGCCTTAAATGGATTCCCAGCCTGTGCAGGGTGAAAGACCCCTTTCCCACCCCCAACTCCGGTTGCTATTAAAGACTTGCAGGATTCATGCAGAGGAACAAGCAGGTCAGAAGAACTGAGCAAAGGTGCCTCTCATCAGGAGCCTCAACCTTGGCAACATTAAGACGTGTGGACTTCAACTCCCACCATTCCCCAGCCACCGCATGGAGTTCTGGGAGTTGAAATCCACAAGCTTTAAAGTTGCCAAGGTTGGAGACCCCTGCTGTAGATGAAGGTTGTTTTGCCTCCTAGAAAGAGGCCTTCTCAGGGTTGGAGACGGAAGCACTCTCCTTGAAGCGAAAACTGAAGATGTGAGGCAGGGGCCAAAAGGAGGGTGTCTGGGGGAGGGGATGCAGCTTCCCCCCTGGACCTGGGGGATCTTGGCATCTTCCATTGAGGACCGATATACTGCATGAGCCAGAAAGAGGGCTGTGAAAATATCTACAGACCCCTCACATCCTGGACATAAACTGTTACCAACTTCTACTCTCAAAACGATGCTATAGAGCCCTGCACACCAGAACAACTAGACACAAGGGGAGTTTTTTCCCAAATGCCATCACTCTGCTAAATAACTAATTCCCACAACACTGTCTAGAAAGGCTGTATTACCATCATTATTCTCATCTTCCATATTCCCTATCTCATTATCTTCTCATGACTATAACTTTGTTGCTTGTATCTTACAATTTACATTGTTTACCTAGAATCCTAGTATGATTTATGTTGATTCCTTATTTTGTATCCATGACAATCACTAAGCATTGTATCTAAAGTTTTATGATGAATGCATTTTTATAATGACTATGATAATGACCTATCACTATTGTTGTATGTACACTGAGAGTTTTGTCACCGGAGACAAATTCCTTGTGTGTCTAATCACACTTGGCCAATAAAGAATATTCTATTCTGTTCTGTTCTAGTTGTGTTCTGTTCTAATTCTGTTTTAGTTCTACTTCCACTTCTACTTCTACTTCTAGCTCTAGTTCTAGTTCTAGTTCTAGTTCTAGTTCTGTTCTGTCCTGTTCTATTCCATTCCACCCTACCGTACCCTATTATCTTACTCAGGAGGACCTTTGCCCTAGTCCTGGGGGAGGAACAAGAGCCTCCCTGGCGCAGGGATGCTTGGGAAGCGTGAGGGGCTTCCAAGTGGCTCCTGAATTAAACGGAGAGGTTTAGCACCAAGAAGCTGTTTGAGATCTCCAAACTTTCTGTCCAGGAGCTAAAAGGCCACAACAACGGATGGAAATAGGAGGGAGAGAGGGAGATTATCAATTTTCCCAATTGGGGAGAAACAGTGGTTTGTCTTTGGACCAGATTATGAAGTTCTTCATAGGAATTGGGCCACTCAGGAGGACCCTGGATTCTTCAGGGTGGCCACAAGTGAGGGGGTGAGGAATTTCAAGAGGAGGTCCATCTTGGCCAACAGAAATCTGAGAGAGGCCATTTATTCATCACTTCAGCATGGGCAGGATGCAGCCCATGGACCACACTGAAATCCAGAGGAGGCTCTGCCTCTCAGTGCTCCCCAGTTCTTGCAGCCTACCTCGTGGGCTCTTTCTCTGATCCACATGCTCCCAGCATCTCCCGGCTTCACCTGGCCAAGCTCAGTCCATGAAACACGAGGCTGGGATCGTGGATTCCTGCCAGGGAATTTGGCTCCGAAAAGGGTTTGGGGCTTCACACAGAGTCCTGCTCTGGAAGTCCAGGATCCAGGGGTGGAAAGGGCAGGCCACATCCTGACCTGCCCAGCAAAACAGGGTGCTGGGCCACACCAGTGTGTCCATGGAGATTCTCCATCCTCCAGGCCAGGGTTCTCCCAAAGGTGCTTTTCAAAAGGCAACTGGACTTCCTTACTTTTTTCCTTGAAAACATGTCAGTTTTCTTCCAAAAAGCTGCTTCGGTTCTGGCTGAATGGTGGGGCCCCCTTGATGACTCCCCCAGGGAGGAGACAAGCCTCCTGCAGGGAAACCAAGGGAGGAAGGAGGGAGAAGACCCTTTGGGGGGAGCGGGAAGGAAGGCCAACATCTGGATGCCAGAGCAACAGCTGGCTGGATTCATTCCAAAAGGCAGAGCAGCAATGAGGGCTCAGCTGAAAGACCCAGATGGGGCCCCAGCCTTCTTCTGTGCCATTGCTGCCAGTGCCCCCACACGGGAAGGACTGAGAAGCAGGGAGGGGATTTGGGTGGGCAGAAAGGAGGAGTCCCCAAGGGCCAGGCAATCCCACTCCCCTTGGCCTGGCGGGAGGAAGGGCAGCAAGAGGCTTCAGAGAAAAGCCAGCGAACAGGACTTTCTTTTGACCGCCATTTGCAGAGAGGAGCCCAACCCTAATCCACTTAGGGACCCCCTTGGGAGCCTCTAATGGAAACGTGATGGAGGCTCGGCCTAAAGAAGGACTCGAAGGAAGAGGCACGGAGGGCTCCCCAGGGTGGGTCAGTTTGGGCCAGCTGTTTCTTCCCGAGACGACCTTGGTGCTGAGCCACCCCGCCATTCCCCCATTTCCGGCAAGGGTGTCTTTAGGGAAGGAGGTCCAGGAGTCGGGCCCCAGATCCTGGGCACTGTGGGGAGACTGCTTGGGAGGGATCAATGGAAGGCCTTCCTGTGCCAACTGCACCCTTGGACTAAGCAGTTGAGGGGCTTAAATTGCCACAGAGCCCAGCAAGAAGAGGACAGGATGAGATGCCCGGGATGGGGTGGGATTCAAATTTTTTAACAACCAGTTCTGTGGGTGTGGCTTGGTGGGCATGGCTTGGTGGTCATGTGACTGGGTGGACGGGCTTGGTGGTCATGTTATTGGCTGCGGCCAACTCAATATCACTCACATCCAGGCACACATCTCCGCCTGCCCTCTCGTGACTGTGGGGATGCTGCAACAGTCATAAATGTGAAAAATGGTCATAAGTCACTTTTTTCAGTGCCATTGTAACTTTGAATGGCCACTCCACACAAGCAAAGTACCAGCAAAGGAGGGAAAGAAAACACCAGAGAGGTTTCTGAGACGGGAAGTCTAGTCCTGCCAAGAACGTCATAAGGGTTAACGGAGAGGCAGTTTCTGTAAGCAACACCAGAATGTTTCCTTCCTGCCTTCCTTACAGGATTAGGCCAGTAATTTCTTCCAACAACTGGTTCTCTGAACTGCTTAGAATGTTAACAACCGGTTCTAGCTAATAGGGCGAACTGGTAGAATCCCACCCCTGCCCTGGGATCTGTCCATGGAGCCCACTCGGTCGGTCATGTGGATTCAACAGAGAGGAGCCCCCCCCTGCCTCTCCCAGCTTCTTTCTGAGAAGGATTCAAGCAAGGGCTGCTGGAAACAGAGGGGAGGCGTGATGCCCCTTCTCAAGGAGAGTCTCTCTCTCTCTCTCCTCCCCTTCTCTCTCCAGCCCTTCTGGGCAGCCCTCCTGTTTGGGGCAGAAAGGGAGGTGGGGCAGCAACTACAGAGGTCTTTGGGCAGGGCAGGTCACCCAGACCCCTTCCAATCTGGGTCCAGGCCTGGGCGCAAGGAAACCTAAATAACAGAATAAGAGATTTGGAAGTGACCTCGAGGTCTTCTAGCCCAACCCCTACCCAAGGAGGAGACCCAGTACCATTTGTGACTGTCCATCTCTTCTCAGAAACTTCCAGTGATGGAGCACTTGGATTGCTCTCGGGTGACTGGGGTGGGCCTGGGTGGGAAGACAGACGGGGGTTCTGCTGGGCATCCCAGGGGCATCTGGTACCCTCGCCAGGTCGCCTTTCTGGGCTGCCTGACAGGTTGGCAGTTAGGAACTCTTGGCTGGCAGCTCTGCTCTTTCTGAATGGGTGGATCCTGTGTGTGTGCAGGGGCAGGTTGAGTCTCATCGGGTGGGTTCCTTCATTTCCTGTGCTTCCCACACCTGCATGAAACTGCTGGGGCAGGTCACCTGTCAGATCAGGTGCCCACGATACCTGATTGCTCCTCTCTGCCGTGAGCCAAGCTGGGATTTGTGTCCTGAGGTCCAGATGCAGCAGGGAAACTGCATGGGACAAAGGACAGATGGAATCCCAACCAGGCCGAGTTGCTCTGGGTATGGGAGCCTCTGGCTCTGGTTTGTCCCGTCTGTCTGTCCGCTGTCCGCCTGCCCATCATGTAGATGAGGCTTCAGTCCCTCCGGGACCGGTCATAATGTGTGGGTTCACCTGCTGCCTCAGTACCATAAAGACTACAGCCAGGACAGGCTTTGCTCAGGTGGTGCACTAATTGCAGCTGTGCCTACAGGAGGAGGCTCTCAGTCCTGCCTTGACCCCTTCCCTTCTCACAGGAAGCGCCACAGTCTATTCCACAGGCAGCTGCCCTTAGGACTTCCTGGAAGTTACAAAACGGCCACTCCACTGCCAGTGAACAGCAGCAGGTGCCCACTGAGAGGTCCTTTAGATTTATGGTAGTTTCTGTCTGTTGTGAGCTGCCTCCAAGCCTGGGATGGAGGTGCAGGACCAAGGATTACCAAAGGCAGAGAGAAAGAGGGGTGTGAAGAGATAGAGAGGCTGCTGGATTTCTGGGGAGAGGGACATCCCTTCAGCTAGATTGGCCCTGGTGAGGATCCTGCAGCTGGACTCCAGTGACCAGGACCAAATGTCCTTTTAAGCAATAGGAACATTGGGAGATGATACGATGGACCCCAATGGACTGGTGGTAGAGCACAGTTTTCTTGGCAGCCACAGCACAGAGAAACAGCTGGTAAAGACTCAAGGCTTATCTTTATTTTATATATATGTATATGTATATGTATAAAATACACACACACATTTTTCTTTAATAAACATAAAAACTCAGTATCTACATGAAGTGTGTTGTCTGAGTACAGTCGGTTTTGAAAAGTAATAATAGTAATAATATTCATATCACTGATAATAATTACATAGTAGTAGTAATATTTGCTTGCCCACACTAATAGACCTTCATTGTATAGTTAGTCATTCCCTTAAACTTCTAAGTTTCTAACTTCTGTTTGTTACCTAATCCTTGGTAAGAGCGAGTCCCATGTAAAAAGTATCTCTTTCTTGCTTCTCCTTTGTTTTGAGTGTTGTTAGTCTATCCATCTCTGTGCATTCTAATATTTTTATTATTATTATTATTATTATTAATAATAATAATAATAATTTATTTGACTTGTATGCCACCCTTCTCCCTAAGGACTCAGGGCGACTAACAATAAAACAGCAAATATTTACACAGAATTTACCTAAAAACAAATTAAATCTAAACAAGTCGAAATAAGCAAAACATTAAAACCTTAAAATTAAAACAATTAAAACCCCTCACCCGGGTCATTCCAGGCCAGCCTGTTGAAACAACCAAGTCTTCAGGTCCCGAAGGAGCGGAGATCAGGGGCCAGACGGAGATCCACGGGAGCTGGTTCCAGAGGGTGGGCGCCCCACGCGAGAAGGCCCTAGCCCTGGGAACCGCCAGCCGACAATGCCCAACCGACGGTATCCCAAGGAGGCCCCTCCTGTGGGAGCGAACAGGGCGATCAGCACATGATGCTGGCAGGAGGCGTTCCCGCAAGTACCCTGGACCCAAGCCATTTAGGGC
>SOZL01000065.1:75738-89321 GCA_009733165.1 Naja naja | reverse complement strand
GCAAAGCAGGAGGGAGACCAGGAGGATGAAGGAGAGGTCCCGGTTGTTGGCTTTGACAATGGGAGTTTCTCGGTATTTAAAGAAGATGATTAAACAAGGCCTGTGGTAGAAGAAGAGCAGGGCAAAAGAGACCAGGATGATGCCCAGATGTCCTTCATAAGACAGGAAGGTTATAACTTTGGGAATACATTGGACTCTTTCTTTATTTGGGTATTTATCATCTGGACACTTGGTGCATTTTTCTGTATCTGATAAAGCAAAAAAGCAATATTTCTTTAACATTCTATCCACAGGTGGTATTCAGCAGGTTCTGACCAGTTCTGGAGAACCAGTAGTGGAAATTTTGAGTAGTTCAGAGAACCGGCAAATACCACCTCTGACTGGAGATTTTACAGTATCCTTCCCCTGCCACGCCCACCAAGCCATGCTGACAGAACTGGTAGTAAAGAAAATGGATCCCACCACTCATTCTACCCTTTTATCTTCCAAGAAATACCTTCTTTGAATAACAGCTGATACCATGGGTATTTTCCAAAAAGTATTTCTTAACGATTTCATTAAAAAGAGCATAAGAAGGATTTTGTTTAAAAAAAGTACAGTATATGAATTGAGAGAAGTCCTAGCATGTTAAGTATTTCTGGTGTAATGTGCAGTATCTTCATAGGAACCAACGTTATTAGAGGCTAATAAGGAATCATGTAATCTTTTTAGGCAAACAGACTTGGAGTATCTTGTAACATCTGGAAGCAATGAGAAATTAAGGAAAAACTTCCTATCAGTGAGAACAATTAACCAGTGGAACAGGTGACATTCAGGGGTTTGGGGTTCTTCATATTGGAGGCTTTTAAGAAGAGATTGGACAGTCACTTGTCTGAAATGGTATAGTTTCTTCTGCTTGATCAGGGGCTGGACTAGAAGACCTCCAAGGTCCCTTCCAGCTCTATTCTGATTGATTGATTCAGCTACATGACTGGCAAGACTATTTGTGTAATCAGTTCCCCCCATAACTATCCACAGCACCACATTATGGACCAGGGACACCTTCTCAGGGATCCTCAAGGGGAGGCCAATAAACAGGGAATTGCAAGGTCTTTCAGAAGGTGGACCTGAAACAATCCATCAAGTTTCAAAAACTCACGTGTTCCTAGAAAGGTAAACTTAGCAGCAACTAACCGGACTAAAAAGCAGAAGAGGTATTTCCTCTGCTGTTAGTAAAGCTTACCTTGTCTGCCACCCCCTCCTCCCATCTCTTTCCAGCTGCTCCTTCAAAATCTTTTTGATTTACTTCCTTTTAGATCAGAATTTATGCAGGTTAAAAGAAAAACACAAGCAAGCTTCAATCTGTCATTTATTAATTTATTAATTTATTTATTAATTAATTTATTTATTTATTCGACTTATATGCCTCCCACTCTCCAAAAGGACTGAGGCTTACAGCTAAAAATACAACAATAAATAAGTTAATTAAAGAATATTAAACAAGTTAAAGCCGAATTAAAAATTAAAACCCATAGTTAAAATAGAAACCAACCCCAGAGAATCAGCACAGCCCGGATTGTAAAAAGAGCCAGGTCTTCAAATCGTGTGGCTAACTTGGACTTTCATGAAAATGTTCTGGATGGATCCAGTTCCACCAGGCCTTCCTTTCTCTGGTGTCATCCACCTTCCTGAGTGGAGAAGGTGCTCTCCGGACAAGGAACGCAGTCGTAGCAGCAAACTGGCTCTCCTTCTCGAGCCCTCTTGACAAATCCAGGAGGACAACTTTCCACACATCTGGACTGAGGCAGGGACTGAGCAAAAAAAGAAGAAATGCCAAAGAAAATTTGTTAGGATTCTCCATCCATGTAAAATGGGGGAAGAAATGGATGGAGACAAGTAGCCTCTGGTCTTCACTGAGGTAAATATGAAATCTCTGACTACTTCCAAACAGATGCAGTAGGGAGAACAACTGGCAGATCCTTCATTAAGTTCAGGGGTGGGATGCTAACAGTTTGGTCCAGTTCTATAGAACCAGTAGCTCTGAAGAACAGCAGACACTGAACTGGTTCGCTGCAACAACCTTTTGTTCCTCTGTTTGGGGTACCCGGCTCCCTTGGCTGTTCTTTATTTCCTGCTTTTTCAACCTCAGCTACTTTGCACGGCACAGCTGAGGTTGAAAAAGCAGGAAAGAAGAGAATTTTCAAACACTGTGCACCCTCACGCAGCGCTTGTCAGCAGTCCGGGTGGCACAGCTGAGGTTTTTTGGAAATGTTGTATGCTCACAAAACACACTCTCACCAAACCGGTGATAACACCGGTTGAATCCCACCCTCATTTGGTTCCTTAGCTTTTGGAATTTAACATTACAATAAGGTACTTGACTATCTAAAAAAGTCTACAGGGATGGAATTGAAAATAAGATTTAAGTATGATGATATAGTTATATTAAAACTGAGAATAAAGTTTGCTGTAAAAGATTTAGGAAACTTTCATTCCATTACATTTTTTAAATATGAAATTAAACTATGATGAAGAAAGAAGCCTCTGACCAGTAAGATCTTGAAAGATTTCATTGCAAAGCCACTCCACTGAGGTCTTGTCTCTTGAAGAACTTCCATTAGAAGTCACCAACTGGCATGGAATGCCAACCACCCTGGTGACTCTAGGCTTGGCCCACTGGAAATGGGACCTCAGGCTCTGGAAAACAGAGAAGAGACACCAAAATTTCACCAACCTTATTGACCAACTTTAGCTGAGAAAGAACATCTTGTTCGATAGAAAGTTTCTGTCTTTCAAACTTCACCAGAATCTCTTTCCTGAGATCCTCCTTGGGGAGAACCAAGAAGCATTGGATCATCACATCTGCTGTTATCTCTCCATTTTGGTCCAAGTAGAGTTTCAGGTTGGAAATATTCCAAAATTCATTCTTCTCCACAAAAGGGATGAAACTAGAATGGGAACATCCAGGAATTTGAAGAGGAGAAAACTTGGTTTCTTATCCCACATTAAATCTTTCTTCTACAATTGTCTAATCTCCAAATATGCTTAATTAGGATACCAATACTGTCATTAGGTTTATAAGTGAAACGAACAATTTTGTGCTGTGATTAGAGACCTGAGGGATGGTATGATGACTAAATGGATAAAAACTGTCTTCAAAATGATACTCAAATACTTTTGAATTTTTTAAAATCTCTCCTATGAAACCTGAAGGTGATGGATAACAATTTGCCATTGGTCATCAATTTTTCTATAATGTCATTAATACAGCAATTAATACGATCTTAGAGTAAGCTAATTTTTTTATTAATTTTGTTTAGTAATTAAACACAACCAAACAAACATACACTGACATAAACAAACATAATCAAACACAAAACATATGTTACAATCGAAACCAATACGGCTAGGCTCAGTATCATTCATTGTCCATCATTTGTTAAGTCCAATTCAGAAAGTCTGTTAAGTCTTTTTCTTATCTAACCATCCATAGAAGTTGTTCCAAGTTTTGTAATAGTCCGTTTCTTCCTTATTTTAATTTCCATTGTCAATTTGTCCATTTTGCGACTCAATAATTTTCTTCAGAAATTCCGCTTCTGTTGGAGTTTCAGTGTTTTCCACTTTTGTGCAAAGGCCATCCTTGCCGCTGTAATAATATGAATCATTAAGTAAAGAATTTCCTTTGGGTAGGTCTTATTGGTGATTCCCAGTAAGAAAAATTCTGGTTTGAAATTAATCTCTACATCACAAATTTCTAAGCATTTATGTATTTCTTTCCAATATTCCTGGACCTTTCCACAACTCCACCATATGTGATAGTATGTACCTCTTTCCTTGTTACACTTCCAACAAAGAGAGGAAAATTTATTATTCATTTTAGATAGTCTTATTGGTGTTATATGCCATCTATAAAATAATTTATACAAATTTTCTTTGAAGGAATTGCAAGGGTTATTTTTTGTTTCTAGTCCAAATAGTTTGCCAATCGTTCAAAACTATGTTATGACCAAAATCTCTCATCCAACGTATCATTGTTTCTTTGACAGTTTCTTCTTCCAATTTAGTTTGTAATAATACTTGGTATGTTTTTTAATCATTTTTACATCTGGTCCTAATTTGATGTGATTTAAAGAATATAAATTCTTTAAACTGAAGCTTTATTTTAAAAGTTTGAGAAAATAACAATGGTTTTAACTCAACTTAAAGGTGATAATCAGAAGCAAGCAACAATTGTTGAATCGGATGGATTGGATGGATGGATGGTGGGATGGACTGGAACGTAATTTGCTGCTGGCACCCCTGAAGGAGGAGTCTGGTTGGAAGTCAGGCTGCTTGGAGATTGCTGGAGAGGCCATGGACCCTGAAGACTCACAGTGGACAGAACGGATGACAGATGAAATGGATTCTTTCCAGAAAATTGAGGGAGATGGGGAAAGGACTTGTCACATTTAATTCAGTCTGCATGTCGAAGATGGCAGTTTGTTGGTGAGAGGGCTCTCGGCAGTCGGAGGTTTGATGGATTTTTGAGAGGGGCTCGCTTGTAGCTCCCTCTCTTCCTGGAACCATCCCTGGGGAGGTGCGGGTGTGCCAGAGCCGCTCCGGCAGAAAATTGGGCGGCGGTTCAGCGTGGTCGAGCTCTCTCCCCGACCTTTACTCCATCCGCAGCTTTCCCGGCCATAAAAGGCGTAACAGCATTTCGCCGCCCCACGCCGCTTTTTGAAGTCCTGGTGCCAGAAACTTCGGCACCGACGGCGTTCGATGGTTCCCATGGACCCGATGCTTCTGCTTGCGGTGGTTTTCAGCTGCTGTTTGGTGCTGTTGCTGGAGATGTGGCAAAGCTGGGGTTTAACGGCGGCGGCGTTGCAGCTGGCTGGGCAGTTTACGATTCTGCTGCGTTGCTGGGGCTTGGCTCCATGGAAGAGGGCGACAACAGCGGCGGTCTGTGGCTTCTGGTACCGTGGTTGCCGTGAAGGTAATCCTGTGGAGTCCCCGACAGCAAGACGGTGCTTCAATGCCCCCCTTCTCCGTTTTGGCTTGGAGCGTTCCGAGGGGCTTGGACTTTTGAGCCTCCCAAGAGCTCCCTCCTTCCCTTTCCCCAGAAGTGAGAGCTCTGGGAGGAATAGATCTACGGGGCGCGTGGAGGCCTGCAGGTCTGGAGGATCCGAAGGGGACACATTCGTGGTCTTGGCCTTGGCCTGAGGTGGATGAACCAGCCTTCCCGGACGGGGTTGTGGGTTGAGTCCTTGGAGATGGCCCCCAAGAAGGGATGGCATTATGGCTCTGGACCCACGGTCATGGCCGGTATGCTGATGTTGGACTCTCTCTGGATTCCTATGGACCTGATTGCCCTATGCTACCTGGGCATTTTATTTGTGATCACTGTCTTCCTGTCTGTTTTGTCATCTGGGACTCGTTTGACACTATTGGTACCCGGTTCATCTGTACCATTTACCATCTATACCATTTGCCCGACTTATATTTTGCCTTTCTCTCTGGGACTTGGCTGCCTCCCACTGTAGTGAGAGGGCAATGGGAGGATGTAACCCCCTGCAGTGAGAGGGCTGGGGCTGTTCAGGATTTTCACCACAAGTCACTGTGGTGGCAGAGCAGTGATTGGTTTATTTGGATTCTAACCATCAGCAGCTGTGAGAGAACTGCTGATTGTGGATTGTTTCCTGACTATTTTTATGGCCTGTCCTTTTATTGTAATTCCATTTCTGCAATATGTCCATCTAATCAATTACCTCTTGTATCGACTTGCCTTGAGATGTTTGTGCTATGCTTGCCTACTCCCTGTTAGAGCTACGGGCCCTCCAGACGGTTCCCCAGTCTGTGAAGTGGCCCCTATGCTATCAAGAACTTACCTTAATGACGGATCTTGGGATCCCGAGAGGTGGCATGTTGCGACTAATGGGCCAAATTTTAAATTTGGAAGGAAGGGGAAACTTTGAAATTTTTAATTGATTGTCTTAAGGGGTTAGGGAGGGGGTAGATGGGTCTGTTCTCAGCCCGGTTCGTGGCGGGGGGGGCAGGGTTGGGGGCGGCGGGGCCGGGGTCGGAGGTGGGGTCCGCAATTCCCAGGGTGGTTGGGGTTGGCGGAGACGCCGAGGCATAGGGCCATATCTGTGTTGGGAGCGCAGACCCGCCAGCTACGGGCGGTTGCTGTCGCTCGACCCTATGGCCTCCTCCCTAGGGGGCACGGGAACTGGGACCCCTGGGCTCAGGCTGGTGTATTTTAATGCCAGGTCTGTGGCTAACAAGTCTACCCTCCTCCGGGAGATCATTGAGGAGGAGGCTGCAGATCTGGCCTGTATCACCGAGACCTGGTTGGGCCCAGAGGGTGGTGTCCCTCTGGTGGAATTATGCCCTCCAGGTTTTCAGGTTGTGCACCGCCACGGGCCCAGGGAAGGGGTGGGGGGTGGCTGTGGTTATTAGGGAGACCTTGTTTCCAAGGGAGGTCACTATGCCAGAGATAGGTGGGAGTGAGACCCTCCTCCTGAGGTGGGGCCCTAATGGTCAGGTGGGCTTGCTGCTCACATACCTTTCCCCAGCTGTGTGACAGCAGCCCTGCCTGGGCTTCTGGACGTCCTCTCGGGGTGGTGGAGTTCCCAGTCTTGTAGTTCTGGGGACTTCAACCTGCCTTCCCTGGGGGTCGGGATTGGCCCAGGAATTCATGGCGACTATGGAAACCATGGGCCTGACCCACTAATTCAGGGCCCTACCCATGAGGGGGAAATACTCTTGACCTCGTTTTTGTCTCTGAGCAGTGGCGGAGTGACAGAGGGCAAGCTATTTCTACAGCTCTGCCCGTTCCATGGTCTGATCACTATCTCCCACGGCTGGTCTTCCAACAGGCCCCCACTGCTGGGGAGAGGAGCCACTTAGGTGGTTCCGCCCCAGACGCTTTATGGACCCGGAGCGGTTCCAGGCAGAACTGGGGTTTTTCCCCTTCCCTGCCCACAGCTCTGTCGAGGATCTGGTGGTTGCTTGGCAACAGGCTGCGCCGGATGCCCTCGACAGGGTTGTCCCCATGCACCCCTCACACGTTGTGGATCCCGTTGGCTCCTTGGTATACGGAGGAGCTCCGGGAGATGAAACGCCGTCGGAGGGGCTTAGAGAGCAGGTGGAGGTCCACCCGCTCCCAGGCCGATCGAGCCCAGCTAAGAGCCCATGTTAGGACTTACCTGGTTGCTATGAGAGTGGCGAGAAGGGCTTATCTCTCCACTCTCATAGCCCCAGAGATAACCGCCCGCCGCCTTGGTTACCTCTCTCCTTCGCTCAGGGAGGGAGCGGACCCGTGGGAAGAGCTGAGGAGTTTGGCCAATATCTGTCGGATAAGATCGCTCATTCGGGCGGTTGTCCTCTGATTTGCAGTGGTCTGAGGATCGGGATGCAAGTAGTCTGGCCAGTGTGATTTGGGATGAGTTCGATCCTGTTTCTGAGGATGAAGTGGACGGGATTATGCGCGCCTGAGTTCCACCACATGTTTGTTGGACCCGTGTCCTCCTGGTTAGCTTATGCCGCCAGGGAGGTCACCCGGCTGGCTCGGCAGTTGTCAACGCCGCTAAGGGAGGGTGTCTTTCCCCCGCCTTGAAGGAGGCGGTGGTGAGACCCTCCTGAAGAAGCCTGCCCTGGACCCGCCGTGTTAGACAACTTTCGTCAGTCTCCAACCTTCGCTTTTAGCTAAGGTTGTTGAGAGTGTGGTGGCTCGGCAGTTTCCACTTTTCCTGGATGAAGCGGACTACCTGGATCGATCAATGGGCCCGTCCTGGTTACAGCACGGAGACGGCATTGGTCGCACTGATGGATGATCTCTGGAGGCCCGGGACAGGGGTTTTTCCTCCGTCCTGGTCCTATTAGACCTCTCAGCGCTTTTGATACCATCGACCATGGTATCCTTTCTGCACGCCTCAGGGGTTGGGTATAGGGGCACTGTACTTCAGTGGTTCACCTCCTACCTCTCGGGCGCAGTCGGTACTGCGGGGGACAGAGGTCCACCTCGAGGGTGCTCTCTTGTGGGGTCCCTCAGGGGTCGGTCCTTCCCCTGCTATTTAACATCTATATGAAGCCGCTGGGTGAGATCATCCGTGGTTTCGGGGTGAGTTTTCATCAATATGCAGATGATACTCAGCTGTATATTTCCACCCGAACCAGATCGGTGATGCCCTCTCCCTGATGACCCAGTGCTTGGATGTGGTACGGATCTGGATGAACGGAAACATGCTTCGCCTCAACCCGCCAAGACTGAGTGGCTGTGCGCACGGCATCGCGCCCAGTCAGGATTATCCATCGCTAACCATAGGGGAGTGGTGTTGCCCCTGTGGATAGGGCGCTGAATCTGGGGTCCTCCTGGATGCACGGCTTCATTGAGGAGCAGGTGGGGCCGCCGCCAGGGGCTTTTGCCCAGCCCGCTTGGTTCGCCAACACGCCCTTTTCTGGACCGCATGCCGCTGCACGGTTACTCATGCCCTTGTTATCTCCAGACTCGACTACTGCAACGCTCTCTATTTAGGACTACCCTTGCATACTATCCGGAGATTGCAGCTGGTGCAAAATGCGGCGGCGCTGGTGGTGATGGGAGTTTCCGGTTCTCCCATGTTACCCCCTCCTGCGCTGTCTGCATTGGCTGCCGGTTGTGCTCCGGTGAGATTCAAGGTGTTAACATTAACATACAAAGTCCTCCATGACATGGGTCCGCAATATTTAAGGGAGCCACTCCTGCCGACATCAAGTACTAACCGCCCTGTGCGATCACATAGGCAAGGACTCCTTGGGGTCCGCCGCTGGCCAATGCCGGTTGGCGGTCCCCGACGACGAGCCTATTCTATTGCGCCCCTGACCTCTGGAATCAGCTTCCCCGGGCTCCGTCTGGCCCCTGACCCGCGCCTTCCGTGGAATTGAAGACCTGGTTATTTAACCAAGCCGGCTGTGACCCTTTGGGGGATGGCTTTTATTATAGTTTTATTGTGTATTTGTGTAATTGCATCTTAATGGGGCTTGTTAGTGTTAATTCTTTTTAATTATTTATTGTTTCCTTGTTTTATTTGTGAGCCCGAGTCTTCGGAGATGGGGCGCATACAAGTCTCATTAATAAATAAATAAATAAATAAATAAATTGGAAAACAAGTCTTAAGAGGCATTGTGTTTCAATTTACAGGAGGTCCTATGACTTTGGGGAATGGAAAGCAATTGTTAGGAAAGATCCTAGTTAAAATTTTAAGGAAATGCATTATTATTAAGAATCAAACAAAGATATTTAAAGCTGGACAGATTCTGGATGGATCAGAGATGATGATTGTGCTGGTCTGTGGTATATATGAAGCCCCTGTCAATTTTATGTGAGTTAAATACAATAGCAGATAACAGACAGTTTTGAAGATTTGAAATTTAATTTTATTGTTGGATTGCCTGTTATCTACGTTTTTTATATACAGCAGATAGCTGACAAGTCAAGGAGTTGTAAATAGAAGTGTAGCTTATAATTGTGAGCCTATTTTGCAAGTGGGAGAAACTATTATTGCTGTATTGTATTCAACTAGGGGGACAATATGCATGTTTTGTCTGTTTTTAATGCACAATTTAAAAAAAAATGTTTTGTCTTGACTTTGTAATAGTTTTATTTTCCAAACCTTGTATTTTACCTTTTTGAATAAAATAAAATTTAGTATGAGGAACATCAAGTTTTCAGCAACAATACTTATGATTAGCACACAAGTAAAAAGCAGTAGAAACATTTCTGATTTTTAGCAACTAGGACTTGACTAACAATAGAGTTGCATATAAAACATGAATGATGGAATGGAAGAAAGATGAGGGATACTAAAGTTGATATGTAAGTTTGTGAAAATGCTCTCAAAATCGTAGTTAACTGGAAACAGAATCAGTCAGCAGGTGAGGCTCATGGAAAGAAGGATCTCAGGAAGTGAACGTTCTGGTTTGCGGAGACCCCAACTCAAGGACCAGGTCCCCTTGCAGGCACCACCCTTGGAGGAGAATTTGCACAAAATCTACGTGAACTTCAGGGAGGAAGAAATAAGCCAAGGAAGAGCTCAAAGGAGCTGCTCTTAGCCTGGAGGAAAGACCACAAGAAGAAGAGCTGAAGATCAGGAGGAGTCTGGGAGCCCTTTTCCAACTGACACAATCTCTCGGTTGGCGAAGGGAGGATGCAGCCCTCTTCCAACCACTGACACACGTTACACACGAGGAGCTCAGATCTGCTCACTATTATTCCAGAGTGTCAATCAGGAAAAGTGAATTCAGTTACAGAGAGAAGATTTGAGATGAATGAGGAGGAAAATATCCTAAAAGGATGAGCTGTTTTAGAGCTGAGCCAGTGAAGCAGAGCAGTTCAGTCTCCTCTTCATGGATTGTCTGAATGTAAAATTGAGCAGCCAACAGTAAGAGAAGCTTTAACTGGATTCCTGCAGAGAGGAGGGGTTGGGCTAGATGGTCTCAGGGGCTCTTACAAATTCATAATGGTAAAATTCTGTGATCCTATTTATAAACCATACATGCAGGAATTTATTTATGTACACAGCCTTTTAGCATTAGCCATGTTTAATATCCAAAATTGTCTGTTCTGCTATCTATTCTTTCTTCCCCTGAACAATTAGATTGCCCAAATCTGCAGATCTTTGTAGCACAAGTAGGGTAGGATGACCAGACTGAACCTGAGTGAGGGGGTCAAAGGCACCATTAGTCTTGAGTCCCGCCCACAGGAGATCTGGGTCCAGCCCCCCCCCAAGAATTCTGTGGACTACCGCCTGTTTCCCTTGACCATTGGTGGTTCCAATTCTTGTGGACAGCATGAGCCTGGGGTGAACCTTTATGTTCATTTGAATTGCCTGGACTTCATGATTTTGCTGCACTTGACAAGCAGATTGAGACGATTCCCCTCCTTCTCCTTTGGGCCCCTTCTCCAAAGAAACTAAGATGAATGGACCCCTATTGGGACCCCATACCTGCCATGGCTGCAGCCTTGGAGACTCCAACCTCTCTTCGCCCTCCTTCCTTCCCCTCCTCTTTCTGGAGGAATAGGCAGCATTCAAGGCATTGGCCAGAGTCTGAATGATACTGTATGAATGGGGGTCATTTTTGATCCGGATCCTGTTCCTTTTCCTCTGGGTCTCCACTGGGGCTTTCTGGGTGCATTTTCTGTGGCCTTTGACAGAACGGATGTGCTTGTGAAGAAAACAGTGGAAATAATGATTTATAATTTGATTTTCCACAAACAAATAGGGTTCAAAGGCATCATCCACTGGCCTTTCTTTTGTCAGATACCCAAACTTCCAAATACTATGGATATATTTGAGAAGTCTGTGGTTGTTTATGTTAGACTTTGAGAAACTTGTGGTGATACAGACTTTCCCTTTAGTGGGTCCTGACAAATCCTGAAATGTTAAATGGAAAGGAAGAATTCTGTCCACAATGGAATCAAATTCCATGAAGTGAACAAAGACATGGACTTGTCTCCACTTAGAGAGGGCCTCCCTGAGGGCTGCTGTAGGTCCAGTTGTTGAGAACTGTTGTGATATAACAACACAAATCCCATTCCTGACAAGCATAGGAGTAAAATTGTCGCGTGAACTTCTCTCCATTTTCTGTGTCTGAAGCAAAGAGACCAATCAAGGTCCATCTGAAGTGGAGAAGGAGTTGGACAATTGCTGGGTACAGGAATCCTTTTTGGGAGTAACTCATTGAAAAGGAAATTGACTTTTATCACTTAAAGCCTCTGAAGAAGTTTCATAACTGATCTGAAAAAGCAATGAAGAATGTTGTGTTATACTTAGGGTCAAATCAAGTCCAAAATATTAGCTTTTAATAAATCCAACATTGTTTTGATGAGCAAATTAAAGAGATTATTGTTGATTAGTTGTTAGGCAATATCAAGAAACAGAATTTTAAACACAGAACATTAACAACATAGTGTATAAAAATGAAATTCAAGAAAGAAAAAGAATGAAAATGCAATTTCTGTATCACTTCAATAATTTACTGCAATCAGACTCATATCTGGATTTCTACTGAACTGCTTTGTTCCAATAAAAGTCTGAATTCTATGTAAATATTTGAATTCTGACTGCACAGGAAATATGTTGCTTTAATGTAAGTCTCCCAATAGGTTGTTTGTCTAACGTGCAGTCCAAGACTCTGATCTCTCTCTTTCTTCCGCAATTGACATTCAACCTACAGATATATTACATCTTCTGTCTTTGGAGTTCTATAAATAAAAATCTGATAATTAGAAGGGACTTAGTTAAATCCTTGATATTTAAACATAGTGTTTAGCTGATGAAATCTTGCTCAAGTAAACACCGTCCTAAGATATATAGGTATTTCTGGTTTCTTTATTTCTTCTACAACATTTTTATTGAGTTATAAAATAGTGTAAAATACAAAATACAAAAGTAAATAGAAAATCAGTGGGAAGGAAAAGTTTCAAGAGAAGTGAGGGAGGATAAGAAAAGAAAAGAAACATTGACTTCTGACTCTCTGTTGCAGTAAAATAAGGATTAACATCAAATCACAACTTTTTGCTTTTTCATAATAATATAAACAAGCACTCTGTAAAGATCTATCAATGTACTCAGCAAAAATCAAAATCAAAGTTTCATTCTTTTCCACTTCAAGCATGAAGTTCAGAAGTGGTTTCCATGTGGAAAGAAAAGTACTTTGTTCTTTTTTATTCAAAGTGGTCAGTTTTGCCATTTCTGCCAACTTCTGCAACCATTCGTCCTTGCTAGGAATCAAAACCTTCCATGTTTGCCCATACAACAGTCTTGTTGCTGTCAAAATATATAATAACAAAGTTCCAATTTTTTCTCCAGTTCTTTTCCATTAGACTCAAAGGAAAAGTTCTGGTTTGATTTTTATCTCCATTTTTAAAATTTTTCTGTATCAAAATATGAATCATAATCCACATTTTTTCTTTATTATATGTCCACCATGGATGATAAAAAGCCCCTCTTTACTTTTACACTTCCAACATTCATTTGACATACCTTTATACATCTTGGATAACGTATATGGTGTTAAATACCAACCATACATCATCTTATAGACATTTTCTTTATGTTTTAATTTAATGTAAATTTTAAGCCCTTCATCCACATATTTTTCCCATTATTCAAGCATCACATTATATCCAAAATTACCTGCCAAATGAATCATACAATGTTTTACATGTTCATTTTCCAAATTTAATTTGAATAACATTTTATAGATCTTAGCGATAATATACCAAGCATTATATAATGAGTTATATAATGTGTGAGGACATCACAATCTCTGGCCTTACCCTTGCGCTGTGCCTCGATCAGTCATTCATGATGCTGCGGACTATGTACATGAACCAGCAGGGATTGTACTTGGCGCGCCCCTTTCTTGAGCCCCTTTAGATGAGCTCCTTTGTGTCCCATCATCCACTCCCCTCGCGCACTGGTCAGGCCTCAATGCCGCTTTTGATTTTGGCCAAGGAGGCTGTTATGTCTCTCCTGGTCTGCCTCGAAGGGTAGATGCCGCACAGGCGACTACCAGGGGCCTCCACAGGCTGCTGCCCAGTCCTGGCAGCCTCAGAGCTTCAGAATGGAACTGAGCATGCACAC
>SOZL01000065.1:50168-74738 GCA_009733165.1 Naja naja | reverse complement strand
TTGAGTTATAAAATACTGTAAAATACAAAGCAGTAGAAAAGCAGTGGGGAGGAAAAGTGGTAAGAGAAGTGAGGGAAGATAAGAAAAGAAGATAAACATTGACTTTTGCCTCCCTCTGTTGCAGTAAAATAAGGCATTAACATCAAATCACAACTTTTTGCTTTTTCATAATAATATGAACAAGCCATTTCTGTAAAGATCTATCAATCTACTCAGCAAAAAATCAAAATCAAAGTTTCATTCTTTTCCACTTCAAGCATGAAGTTCAGAAGTGGTTTCCATGTGGAAAGAAAAGTACTCATGTTCTGTTCTTTATTCAAAGTGGTCAGTTTTGCCATTTCTGCCAACTTCTGCAACCATTCGTCCTTGCTAGGAATCAAAGTGTCCTTCCATGTTTCCCCACACAACAGTCTTGCTGCTGTCAACATATATAATAACCAAGCTCCAATTTTTTTCTCTAGTTCTTTTTCCATTAGACTCAAAAGGAACTGGTTTGATTTTTATCTCCATTTTTAAAATTTTCTGTATCAAAATATGAATCATAATCCACATTTTTTTCTTTATCATATGTCCACCATAGATGATAAAAGAGCCCTTCTTTACTTTTACACTTCCAACATTCATTTGACATACCTTTCTACATCTTGGATAACCTATGTGGTGTTAAATACAAATGATACACCATCTTAGATTATAGTTTAATGTTAGATTTAGATTATAATTTAATGTAAATTTTAAGCCCTTCATCCACATATTTTCCCATTGTTCAAGCATCACATTATATCCCAAATTACCTGCCAACTGAATCATACAATGTTTTACATGTTCATTTTCCAAATTTGGTTTGAATAACATTTTATAGAGCTTAGCGATAACGTGTTCATCGTTACTATATAATGAGATTTCCAATTCATTTTTAACAAAGTCAAATCCATAGCATTTTTTATCCAGTTTAAATCTTTCTTTCAGTTGTTGATAAGTAAACCAATAGCAAACATAACCTTCTGATTCAAGTGCTTCCTTGGCCTTTAGTATTGGGTCACCAGGCTTTAAAGAAATTTTTTTACCATACATCAACCAGTCTGGCTTCACCACCATTTCTTTTCCAAGAAAAGGCTTCTTGGGGTGACACCAAAAGGGGCAGCTTTGTAGAGAGCCTTGTTTTATATTTGGAATAAATATAAAACAAGGCTCTCTACAAAGCTGCCCCTCTTAGTGTGGCGCATCTAACGAAGTGATTATTAAAATCAACATTAAGTTTACTTTTATCATTCCATAAGTAGCTGTGCCATCCAAACCTTATTTCATGGCCCTCTAATTCAAGTAACCTCTTATTCTGGAGAGTATAAGCATTTCTGGTTTCAATACTTGGCAATTTGGAAGGTCTGTTGGTAGCAGCTCATCCATTTCACTGTTCCAACCTTACTGAGGATGGTTACATATTTCTCTTCTTCAATAGCCTGGATTATTTGTGGATAATAAACCATGGTGTTCTTATACGTGTTCAGCATGTTAGATATATGTATTTCAGAATCCTTCATTAGTGCAGGCAAGTAATTAATCTCGAGAGAGAATAACAAGGGTTCAAATATGCCCCCTTCCCTTCCTCCTTGGTAAGTATCGATCCTTCTTCTCAGGGCTCCATTGAGTCCAAGCCTTCCTCTCAAACAAGGGCTTGGAGAAAGGGCTTGGATCAGGGCCAACAGGCTGAGATACATTTTGAGGGCAATCAATTTCCTCCATAATGTTTCTCTCTCTACTGTATCAGATGCTGCACTAACATCTAGAAAGCCAGCAAACTGTGGTTTACCCAACTGACATATTTTGTGGTTAGATTTTTCAGGACAAATCTGTTGAAAATATTACATTATTAATTGATTTCTTACTTATTATACAAATTTATACAGCTTTTAACTCTTCCTAAAACCTTCTCTTCTTCAAGGAATGCACTTTTCTTCTACCCAATCTCAAGTTTACTTAAGAGGAACATGGTGTTATGTATGCAGGTTGAATGTCATTGGTTTAGTTTGAACTGTTCTTGTAAAATGTCAGAAATGATTGGTTTAAAAGTGCGGGAAAACCCTGCACTCTGATTGGCTGGCAACTGTGGCTGCTGGCTAAAGTGGGTCTGTTCTGAGTTGAAGTCACTAATAAAACTCTTCGCTGAAGCCCTCCGCGTCTGACTCTTCATGCAAACTTAACACTGGCGATGAAGGTGGGATCTTCCCCGAAGAGAAGACGACGCGGAAAACAAGCTGAGCGAGATGGCTGCGCTGAACACCCCCCCCAGCCCCGTTTGATCCGATGGCAGAAGACTGGGACTCGCACGCAGATCGTTTCCAAATGTATTTGGAGGGAAACGATCTCGCCGACATTTCCGAGAAGCGGAAGAGGGCGGTCTTTCTTACCCACTGCAGTCCGGCCGTTTTCAAGATGGTTAAGGCATTGGCGGGAGCTGCAGACGTGAAGGTAATGGACTGGCACAACTTAGAAAAGTTATTAAGAGCCCATTACGTGCCACAAGTATCGTGCCTCATTAAGAGACAGGAATTCTACCGTCGGGATCAAGGGGAAAGCGAAAACGTTAATGACTTCGTGGCAAGTTTAAGGGACATTGGGGGTGCATGTGAATTTATCAACTTTGAAGAGGCCATGTGCGATCGATTTGTTCTAGGCCTAAAAGACAAGGTTTTGCAGAGCAAATTATTAATGAAACCTAAGATCACGTTTAAGGAGGCCATAGAAGAAGCTTCTTCAGCGGAAGCTACCAAGTCCTCAGCAGCAGCCATGAAGAAAATTAACAAGGCCACAAGCCATCCTGATGTGGAAAAATCCACAACAACCCATTGCGAGCAAATAGATTCTGATTCAGACTGTAGTGAGGTGGAGGAAGGAATTTATAGACTCAGAATGGAGAAGAAAAGGAAAGACCTTGGAAGAAAAAGGCAAGACTTTTATTGCAGAGGTTGTGGGGGGGGCCACCCCCGCACTGAATGCAAGTTTTTAGATACCATCTGCCTCCGTTGTGAAAAAAGAGGTCACCTAGCAAGAGTCTGCAAATCATCCAGAACTCCACCAAGCAGAAAGAAGTTTCCTGATAAAGAATTCAAGCCTTCAAGTGAGAAAATGGGGCGCAGCTCAGAAGCAAATGGGAAAAATGAAACTCATCAAACAGTCACCATTGGTCATTCTTCACCCTTAAGAAGCAGAAAAGTACATGTGAAGGTACTAATTGAAGGAAGGCCTTGCCAAATGGAAGTGGACTCAGGCTCATATTTATCTATGGTGTCATGGGACACTATTCACAGACTACTCCCAAACATTCAGAAGAAGCAGTTTCAGAAGCAAGCACTGACTCTTAAAGACTACCAAGGGAACAAGATTCCAGTAGTTGGAACAAGAGAATTCAACGTGAAATTCAAAGGCCACACCAAACGTTTGCCCCTGACCATCATGGACAAGGATCGCCCAAGCTTGCTGGGACTTGAGTGGTTCAATCCACTAGGCATGGAGGTGACTGGCATCAATCACGTGAACAACTCTGAATGGGAGGAGGCCTTGAAGTCTGAGTTTCCAGAGGTCTTCAGCAAAGGATTGGGCAAGTATATGGGGACTCCTATCACTTTCAACCTAGATCCCAAGGTGCCTCCAATTCGTTTAAAGCCTAGAAGGGTCCCATTTGCTTTAAAAGGAAAAATTGATGCACAATTAGATAAACTAATAGCTCAAGGAGTTTTAGAGCCCACTGACCACTCCAAGTGGGAGACACCCATAGTCACACCAGTCAAGACTGATGGGTCTGTGAGAATCTGTGGTGATTTCAAGGGGACATTGAACCATGCACTTTAACAGAGCGCATATCCAGTTCCAGTGGTGCATCATTTACTACATTCACTTGGCAGGGGTTCAGTCTTTGGCAAATTGGATCTGGCTCAAGCATATCAGCAACTAACAGTTGATGATGCCACTGCAGAGGCCCAGACCATTGTGACTCACAGGGGTGCATTCAAATGTAAAAGTTTACAGTTTGGAGTAAGCATGGCACCAGGCATCTTCCAAAGCATTATGGAAAGGATGCTCCAAGGACTGCCAGGGGTAGTATCTTATTTTGATGATGTGTTAATCTCTGCTGAAAATGACACTCAGTTACAACAGAGACTCAGAGAAGTCCTTACCAGATTCAAGAAAGCAGGGTTAAAAGTCAAGGAAGAAAAATGCACTCTTAGAACTGACAAGGTTGAGTTCTTGGGCTATATGATTGACAAGCATGGCATCCACCCTACAGATGCCAAGGTTCAGGCAATCAAAGAAGCCCCTAGACCAAAATGCAAAACAGATTTGCAAGCCTTCCTTGGACTCATTAACTTTTATCACATGTTCCTACCTCAGAAGGCAACCATTGCTGAACCCTTACACAGACTACTGGACAAGAAGTCTGCTTGGATCTGGGGCAGGAAGGAACAATCAGCATTTAACAATATTAAAAGACTAATCACATCTGATGCTGTACTCATACAGTTCTCTGAGAATTTGCCTGTTGTCCTGACTTGTGATGCCTCCCCTTTTGGAGTGGGGGGGTGGGGTTTGAGCCACAAGCTTCCCAGTGGGAGGGAAGCCCCTATTGCATTTTTCTCTCGCACCCTGACCAAAGCAGAGAGGAATTACAGCCAATTGGACAAGGAAGCACTGGCAATTGTTGCAGCTGTCAAGAAATTTCATGAATATCTGTATGGCAGGTCATTTACCATTGTTACAGATCACAAACCTCTGTTAGGCATTGTGGCAGGAGACAAGCCTACACCTAATATCCTGTCACCAAGAATGCTGAGATGGACTGAATTTCTTGCAGCCTATTCATACAAACTGATTCACAGGCCTGGCAAGGACATTGGACATGCGGATGCTTTGAGTCGTTGCCCACTTCCTTTCCACACTGAGGACTTTGAACCTGAGGCTCACACCCTTTTCCTAGAAACTGTTGCCAAGCTTCCAGTTCATGCTGCTGAAATTGCCAGAGAGACTGCCAAAGACACTTTATTGGCTCCTGTTATAGGCTGGATTAAGAAAGGTTGGCCTCTTCAAGACCTACTTCACTTGGCCCAACCTTTTAAATCTAGGCAAACTGAATTATCTGTATTAAGAGGATGTATTTTGTGGGGTGGTTATTCCTGCAAAGCTGCAAAAAGAGGTTTTGGAAATGTTAAATGAGGGTCATACTGGTATTGTAAGAATGAAGGGATTGGCCAGGAGTTATGTATGGTGGCCATACATAAAATGGTTGATAATTGGGTTGCATCTTGTCCCAACTGTCAGGTAGTCAGGCCTGCCCCACCTCTTGCAGCCACACAGGAATGGGAATGTCCTAGGGGCCCATGGTCTAGGATTCACGTTGATTTCACTGGCCCTACCAGAGGGCACACCTTTCTTATTATAGTAGATGCATATTCCAAATGGCTAGAGGTATTTCCCATGACATCCACCACAACTGATGCTGTCATCAAGCAGCTTAAAAAGCTTTTTGTCACTCATGGGTTACCTGATGTTCTTGTCTCTGACAATGGCCCTCAATTTACATCCAACCCTTTTGAATCCTATCTAGCACAACAGGGTATCAGACATGCCCTGACAGCCCCTGGGCACCCTTCGGCTAACGGCCGGGCTGAACGCATGGTACGCTTTACCAAGGAAAAGCTTCAGCAAATGGGTCCTGGGGACATCACTGAGAAAGTTGAAAAACTTCTTAGTGTTCAACACATCACTCCTAACTCATCAACTAACTTATCCCCAGCAGAGTTGTTGATGGGTAGGAAACTTAGGTCTTCCCTTGACCGCCTTCATCCCACTTACGCACCCAACGCACCACTAGATTCCACTAGCAAAGTTCGCACGTTCAGTGTGGGTGATTCTGTTTATGCTAAGAACCTTATGGGTGAACCTTCATGGATCCCTGCTGAAATAACCCAAATCACAGGCCCTCGTTCTTACAGGGTACAAACAGAGGATGGTATCCTCTGGAGCAGGCACATTGACCAGCTTAGATCCAGATTACCCCAGGAACATCGCACTTGTTCCTCTCTAGTTCCCTCACCTACTGTTTCTTCTAGGGGGGAGGGGGAGGAGCATGAGGATAATCAGCAAGCAAGAATCAACCCCATGTGTAACGAGCCATTACGACAGGAACCACCCCAATACCTGTCACAATGCCAAAATCCATCCTTACAAGTGGAAGATTGCACATCACTACCTGATTTGGGTGCTGACATTGGTTTGGAGATGGATTGGGAGGAGAGACCAGCTTGTAACAATCAGACAGGGTCTTCTTTTACTGGAAGCCCAAATAGGGAGATGTCAACAGACACATTTCCTCTCTCACTGGGTGAGAACTCTAAAAACTCTGAACCACGCAGGTCTCAACGTACACGTAAGAGCCCCACCTATTTAAAAGAATACATTAGATAGGTTGGGGTTTGAGTATGGATTGAACCTAGTGGGGAGGGGTGTTATGTATGCAGGTTGAATGTCATTGGTTTAGTTTGAACTGTTCTTGTAAAATGTCAGAAATGATTGGTTTAAAAGTGTGGGAAAACCCTGCACTCTGATTGGCTGGCAACTGCGGCTGCTGGCTATAAGTAGCAACCGCAGCCCAGCCAAATCGGGTCTGTTATGAGCTGTAGTCACTAATAAAACTCTTACTGAAGCACTCCACGTCTGACTCTTCATGCAAACTTAACACATGGCATATATTTTACCCACAGTATCTATTAGACAAACTTGCCTGTAATTGTTTATATATATAACTTTATTTATAAACATAGCACATATGTTGTAAAAACACCTTTTGAATTCCATGGAAAAGATATGGGTGCATCAAAACACCAAAATAGAGAAACACACATACCTGTGGGACTTTGTAGAGGTCTGCTAATGTTGTCATCTGGATGGAGATGTCACTTCTAGCTCCATCAAGAAGAGCCAGAAGGTTCTCCTTCCTTCCACAGCTATAGTTGGGGACATTGGCTTCTCCAGTGGAGAGAATGTCCAGCAAGGCATCTGAAGTGCGTAAAGGGCTTAAATAGTTGTCATGGATGTCATAGCCAAGTGTGAGATTGTGCAGGAGCTGGGAGTTCTTGTTGACCATTTGAATGGCTAAAATTAATTGTAATTCACTTAAAAAACCAAAATATTTCCTATTGTAAAAAGGTTTATTATTATAATCAAAAGCAACAACATATATATTTTTTAAAAATTAAATCCTCTTTGTCTCCACAATCCTACTGAATTTTAACTAGACTCTATTGATTCAAAAGCAAACATCACTACTGTAAATAAAATCCAGTATTTAAGGAATGAATTAAAGGAATGAACTGGGAGAAGAAGAAACTAATCTGGAATTCTTTCAGGGTTTTTTTAGTGCCATCTGTCAATCTGAGTCTCTTCCACAAAATAAGACAAAAGAGAGAAGCCATACAAATGAAAATTATTCAAAAAATCAGACAAAGTGCTACAATACAGAAATAAATGAAATAAGAAGAAAAGGAGAGTGTTAGAAATGCAAATGGAAGGAATGCAGTTCCTGAATTACCCTGAATCAGGCTGAATAGAAGGAGCCATATTGAAAAGCCAAGATGTTTGCAACATTGTGTAAACAGTGGTGAATATACCAACGAGATGGTCTCCTGGCCTGTAAAAGCTCCATGAACTCTTTTCATCCTGGTGCTGCAAACTCAGTGGGCATTTCAGTCCACGCTTCCCAGAGACTGGCATGGACACCAGCAGAAGCAGAAGCAGGAGGCCCATCGTTCATGGGGCTTCAGTCTGCTTTCTATGAGGAAGGCAGCCACTGAAGAAGTAGCATAAGATCTCAAAGGTCTGGATGGTCATAATTACAGGAAGAAATAATTTCTCCTCTTGGGATCCTAAACTTCCTCTGTGCAGAGGAGAGACTGGAAAAAAGCCTCCAAGTGAAAAATCACAGTTCCACTCCAGAGGGCACTTTTGTTGTGGTTGTGTGTCTTTCCTGTCAGGACATGATCAGAAAGTGATGCTGCAAGAAGGGAGTTCAGAAACCAGGGAGTTGACTTCTGCTGTCCTTCAGCATGGCCTCTTGGCTCCAGATACGACTGGGGAAGGTCACCCAGAGCGATGGAGTTTGGCAACACTCTAGGTTGCTGTCCCTTAACGGTGGGGCTGCCTTTCTTCGAATGCCAAGGAAGCCAAGGCCTAGTGAACCCTGCCTAGTGTTAAGGGCAGGGCTGTCCTTTCACATCAGAACTCCATATATGGATCCTAAGTTGGGGTTGATTTTGAAGTTCCTTGTGTCTGAAGTGGAATTTCATGACGAATCAAGGCCTTCATTTCCCATCTTTTCTAACAATATCGATTTTTGGGTGACAGGCAGGAAAGTGACAGACTGTAGACTATACCATTGGGTAAATAGGGAGAAAGTTATAGAATTGGTACATTTTCCCCCTTTTCCTTTACTCTTTTTGTGTGGTCTTTCCGTGGTCATGTAAGGCTTTTTAATAAAGTGTGGGCTGTCAAGTCTGTAGCTGAGATGGTAAAACTGCCCACAACGTGGTGGATGGTGTGATCTTGCCCCACCCTAACATAGCCCAGAAAATGGTTTCAGGGTATCTGGTGGTCCTTCCTATGGTTGTGAGGATGCACATGGTGGGATGGGGCCCCTGTGGGAGGGGGAGCACCTCTGAATGATTCCCCTGAATGATTTTCACAGAGTTCTCTTTAGTAAGATTTATTGAGATGGAACAGAAAGGAACAGTCATTGGACTATTTCCCATTTCAAACACAGACATATGATATTCTTTTGCATGCTATCTGAATGGAAATAATATTTTCTTTCCAGTAAATACCAGTAGATAGCCAGAATCTGCAAAGACGAAGTCAGGATAGCAAAAGCTCAGAACGAACAAAGACTTGCAACAAAAGTCAAAGATAATAAAGAAAAAGTTTCTTCCGACATATAAATAACAAGAAAGAAATCAAGGAAACAGTCAGTCCACTAAAGGGAGAAGATGGAAAGGAAGTAACAGGCAACAGAGACTAAGCAGAACTGCTTAACTCATTCTTTGCATCCGTCTTCATGCAAAAAGAAACTATAGCTTAACCCACCAAAAACATAACAGTGAAAGACAGACCAGAAATAAAAGTTAAAATAAGCAAAAACAAAAAACAAAAAGTAAGAGAACACCTGTCTGATCTTAATGAAAACAAATCACCAGGACCTGATGGATTACATCCCAGAGTCTTAAAGGAGCTGGAAGAGGTCATCTCAGAACCACTGCACCATATCTTTCAAAAATCCTGGAGCACCAGGGAACTACCAGAGGACTGGAAAAGAGCTGATGTGGTTCCCATCTTCAAAAAGGAAAAAAAAACAGACCCAGGAAACTACAGACCAACAGCCTAACATCAATACCTGGGAAGATACTGGAAAAGATAATTAAAAAACAGATCTGCCAACATCTAGATACAAGCAAAGTAATATCTAGCAGTCAGCATGGGTTTGTTAAGAACAGATCATGCCAAACCAATCTTATTTCATTCTTCAACACAGTGACTAAATTAGTAGACCAGCAAAATACTGTGGACATGGCAAGTCCTACATGACATGGGTCCTCAATATTTGAGGGAGTGTCTTCTTCCGATATCTAGTACCGGCCGCCCTGTGCGAGCTCATAGGCAAGGACTCCTCGGGGTCCCGTCGGCGGGTCAGTGCCGGCTGGCGACTCCCCGACGACGAGCCTTCGGTCGGCCCCCTGACCTCTGGAATCAACTGCCTTTGGAGCTCCGCCTGGCCCCCGATCTCTGCCATGAACTAAAGACCTGGTTATTTGACCAACCTGGGCTGTGACCCCTCCCTGGGGGAGGGAGGGTTTTAATGTTTATTGTTTTTACGTCTTATATTTGGGCTTGTCTTTGTTTAATTATTTTTTAAATATTTATTGTGTATGCTTTTTTAGCTGTGAGCCGCCCCGAGTCTTCGGAGATGGGGCGGCATACAAGTTCAAGTATAAATAAATAAATAAATAAATAAATAAATAAATAAATAAATAATATATTTAGGTTTCAGCAAGGCATTCGACAAAGTAGACCACAACCTACTTCTTAGTAAGCTAGAAAAAGGTGGAATAGCTAGCACCACCACTAGATGGACTCGCAACTGGCTGGCAAACCGTACTCAACGAGTAGTCCTTAATGGGTCTAACTCTACATGGAGGGGAGTAAGCAGTGGGGTGCCACAAGGTTCCCTCTTAGGCCCAGGACTCTTCAATATCTTCATTAACAACTTAAATGAGGGAATAGAGGTGGAACTGACCAAATTTGCAGACGATACTAAGCTGGCAGGAATAGCTAACACCCAAGAAGATAGGCTGAAGATCCAGATGGATCTTGACAGACTAGAACACTGGGCCGTATCTAAGAAAATGAAATTCAATGTAGAGAAAAGTAAAGTCCTACACTTAGGCAAGACAAACCAAAAGGACACATATAGACTGAGTGAAACCAGGCTCAATAGCAGAAACTGTGAGAGGGATCTTGGAGTCTTAGTGGACAACCAGCTAAATAGGAGCCAGCAGTGTCCAGCAGCAGCCAAAAAAGCTAATGCAATCCTAAGTTGTATTAACAGAGGGATACAATCAAGATCAAGGGAAGTACTAATACCACACTATAAAGCCTTAGTAAGACCACACCTAGAGTACTGCATCCAGTTTTGTTCACCACATTATAAAAAAGATGTTGAGACTCTAGAAAAAGTCCACAGAAGAGCAACCAGGATGATTAGGGGACTGGAGGCTAAAACATACAATGAATGGTTGCAGGAACTGGGCATGGCTAGTCTAGTAAAGAGAAGGACCCGGGGAGACATGATAGTGGTCTTCCAATGTTTGAGGGGCTGCCACAGGGAGGAAGGGGTCAAGCTATTTTCTAAAGCACCTGTAGGCCAGACAAGGAACAATGGATGGAAACTGAACAAGGAGAGATTCAACCTGGAAATAAGGAGAAACTTTCTGACAGTGAGAACAATCAACCAATGGAACAACTTGCCCTCAGAAGTTGTGCGAGCGCCATCATTTGAGACTTTCAAGAAGAGATTGGACTGCCATTTGTCAGAAATGGTGCAGGGTCTGCCCCTTGGGCGGGGGGTTGGACTAGATGACCAACAAGGTCCCTTCCAACTCTGATTATCTGTTCTCTGATTAGCTGTTAGGCAATATCAAGAAACAGGATTTTAAACACAGAACATTAACAACATAGTATATAAAAATGAAACACAAGAAAGAAAAAGAATGAAAATGCAATTTCTGTTTTACTGCAATAATTTACTGCAGTCAAATTCATATGTAGATTTCAACTGAACTGCTTTGTTCCAGTAAAGGTCTGGATTCTATTTATTTATTTATTTATTTAATTTATGAGACTTATATGCCGCCCTATCTCCCTAAGGACTCAGGGCGGCTTACAAAGTAAAAACAGTAATACAAAGATACAAATATTAAAAAAACAATTAAACCCAAGGTCCCATAAACATTCCAATTAAAACTATACTAAAACCCTCCCCGCCCCATCAGTCCGGGTAGGCTAGCTGGAACAGCCATGTCTTTAGGCCACGGTGGAAGGAGCGGAGGTCAGGGCCACTCAGGGCTCTAGAGGAGCTGGTTCCATAGGGTGGGTGCTCCCCGAGAAGGCCCTACTCCTGGGGACTGCCAGCCGACATTGCCTAGTCGACGGCACCCGGAGAAGGCCCTGTCGGTGGGAGCGCATGGGACGTTGGGAGATTGTTATTGGCAGCAGGGTCTCCCCGCACATTACCCTGGTCCAATGCCATTTGAATTCTGACTGCACAGGAAATACGTTGCTTTAACCTAAGTCTCCCAATAGGTTGTTTGTCTAATGTGCAGTCCAAGACTCTGATCTCTCTCTTCCTTCTGCAATTGATGTATTACATCTTCTGTCTTTGGAGCTCCTTAAATAAAAGTCTGTTAATTATAAGGGACTTAGTTGAATCTTTGATATTTAACCATAGTGTTTAGCAGATGAAGAAGTGAGGGAGGATAAGAAAAGAAAAAGAAAAAGAAACATTGACTTCTGACTCTCTCTGTTGCAGTAAGTTAAGGCATTAACATCAAATCACAACTTTTTGCTTTTTCATAATAATGTGAGGAAGCCATTTGTGTAAAGATCTATCAATCTACTCAGTAAAACTCAAAATCAAAGATTCATTCTTTTCCACTTCAAGCATGAAGTTCAGAAGTGGTTTCCATGTGGAAAGAAAAGGACTTATGCTCTTTTCTTCATTCAAAGAATGAAGTTTTGGCATTTCCACCAACTCCATCAACTTCTGCAATCATTCATCCTTGCTAGGAATCAAAGTGTCCTTCCATTTTTGTGCCTACATCAGTCTTGCTGCTGTCAAAATACAGGTGAAACTCGAAAAATCACAATATCGTGCAAAAGTTCATTTATTTCCATAATGAAACTTAAAAGGTGAAACTAATATATGAGATAGACTCATTACATGCAAAACAAGATAGTTCAAGCCGTCATTTGTCATAATTGTGATGATTATGGCTTACGGCTCATGAAAATCCCAAATCCACAATCTCAGAAAATTAGAATATTACATGCAATCAATAAAACAAGGATTGTACATAGAACAATATCAGACCTGTGAAAAGTATAAGCATGCATATGTACTCAGTACTTGGTTTGGGCCCCTTTTGCAGCAATTACTGCCTCAATGCGGCATGGCAAGGAAGCTATCAGCCTGCGGCACTGTTGAGATGTTATGGAAGACCAGGATGCTTCAATAGCGGCCTTCAGCTCTTCTGCATTGTTCGGTCTCATTTATTATTTATTTATTTATTTATTTATTTATTTATTTATTTATTTATCATTTGTTTGTTTATTGATTGATTGATTGATTGATTGATTTTATTATTTGGTCTTATATGCTGCCCTCTCTCCCAAGGGACTCAGGGTGGCTCACGTAAAAACAACCATACAAATTAATTAATTTATTTATTTATTTATTTATTTATTTATTTATTTATGTATTCGAATAACCAAGTCTTTAGGCGCGTGAAAGCGAGGCGGGTGGGGGCCAGTCGCAGCTCCAGGGGAAGCTGGTTCCACAAAGTGGGCACCCCACAGAGAAGGCCCTCCCCGTAGGGACCGCCAGCTGACATTGTCTAGCCGACGGTACCCCAAGGAGGCTCTGTCTGTGGGCGCAAACTGGGGGATTGGTATTCGATGCTGGCAGGAGACGTTCCGCAAGTAACCCGGCCCTAAGCCATGGAGAGCTTTGTAGCTAAGCACCAACACCTTGAATCTCACACGGAGGGCAGCCGGCAACCAATGCAGCTCGTGCAGGAGGGGTGTAATATGGGAGTATCGGGACACTCCCATCACAACCCACACGGCCGCATTCTGCACCAGCTGAAGCCTCCGCATGGTCCTCAAGGGAAGCCCCATGTAGAGTGCATTGCAGTAGTTGATCCGGGACATAACGAACGCATGAGTGACCGTGCGTAGCACATCTCAGTCCAGGTAGGGATGCAACTGGCACACTAGGCGGACCTGGGCGAATGCCCCCCTGGCCACAGCTCCCTCCTGCTCCTCCAAACTGAGCCATGAATCCAGGAGGACACCCAAGTTGCGAGCCCTGTCTACGGGGGGCAATACCTCTCCCCCCAAAACCAATGATGGAACACTCTGGACCACCCGAGATGCCGGTACGCACAGCCACTCGATCTTGGCAGGGTTGAGCTGGAGCCTGTTCCTCCCCATCCAGATCTGTACCGCTTCCAGGCAACGGGACATCACAGGGAGGGCATCACTGAGTTGGTTTGGGGTGGAGATGTAAAGTTGAGTATCATCAGCATACTGATGATACCTCACCCCAAAGCCATGGATGATCTCGCCCAGTGGCTTCATATAAATGTTGAACAGGAGGGGAGAGAGGACCGACCCCAGAGGCACCCCACAAGCAAGGGGCTGCGGGGCCGACCTCTACCCTCCTGCCAACACTGATTGCGAGTGCCCCGAGAGGTAGGAGAACCACTGAAGGGCGGTGCTCCCACCCCCAACCCCCAAGGGCTGCAACAGGATACCATGGTCGATGGTATCGAAAGCCGCTGAGAGGTCTAATAGGACTAGGACAGAGGAGTAACCCCTGTCCTGAGCCCTCCAGAGATCATCCATCAGCGCGACCAATGCTGTCTCCATGCTGTATCTGGGCCTGAAACCCGATCAGCACGGATCTAGGTAATCTGCTTCCTCCAGGAACCTCAGAAGCTGGGAAGCCACCACGCTCTCAACAACCTTTGCCATAAAGCGAAGGTTGGAGACTGGACGAAAGTTGTTCAAAACGGCTGGGTCCAAGGCAGGCTTCTTGAGGAGGGGCCTCACCACCGCCTCCTTCAAGGAGGCTGGGAAGAACCCCTCATTCAAAGAAGCGGTGACAACTGCCTGGAGCCAAACTCGTGTAACCTCCCGGTGGCATACACCAGCCAAGGGACACGGGTCCAATAAACACGCGGGTGGAACTCAGCCTGTGCATGGCCCTGTCCACATCATCCGGGGTCACAGGGTCAAACTCATCCCAGATTGTAACAGCCAGACCCGACGTTACTCCCTCGTCAGACTCTAGCCAGTCAGAGTCCAAGCTGGCCTGAATCTGAGCGATCTTGTCCTGCAGGTGATGGCTAAATTCACGAGTCTCATCTTTCTCTTGGAAATGCCCCATAGATTCTCTATGGCGTTCAGGTCAGGCGAGTTTGCTGGCCAATCAAGCACAGTAATCCCACGGTCATTGAACCAGGTTTTGGTGCTTTTGGCAGTGTGGGCAGGTGCCAAGTCCTGCTGGAAAATGAAGTCAGCATCCCCATAAAGCTCATCTGCGGAAGGAAGCATGAAACGCTCCAAAATCTCCTGGTAGACGGCTGAGTTGACCCTCGACTTAATGAAGCACAGTGACATGGCTCCCCAAATCAACACAGACTGTGGAAACTTCACACTGGACGTCAAGCATCTTGCAGTGTGTGCCTCTCTATTCTTCCTCCAGACTCTGGGTCCTTGGTTTCCAAATAAGATGCAAAAGTTGCTCTCATCAGAAAAGAGAATTTTGGACCACTGAGCAACAGACCAGGTCTGTTTTTTTTTAACCCAGGTAAGACGCTTCTGATGTTGTTTGTTGTTCAGGAGCCGCTTGACAAGAGGAATACGACACTTGAAGCCCATGTCCAGGATCTGTCTGTGTGTGGCGGCTCTTGATGCAGTCCACTCCTTGTGAAAGTCCCCAACACTTTTGAATGGCCTTTTCCTGACAATCCTCTCCAGGCTGTGGTCATCTCTGCTGCTTGTGCACCTTTTTCTTCCACACTTTTCCCTTCCACATAACTTTCTATTAATAGTGCTTTGATACAGCACTTTGGGAATATCCAACTTCTTTTGCAATTACCTTTTGAGGCTTTCCCTCCTTATGGAGGGTGTCAATGATGGTTTTCTGCACAACTGTCAGGTCAGCAGTCTTTCCCATGATTGTGCTTCCTACTGAACCAGACTGAGAGACCATTTAAAGGCTCAGGAACCCTTTGCAGGTGTTATGGCTTAATTAGCTGATTAGAGTGGGACACTTGGAGCCTAGAATATTGCACCTTTTCCCAATAATCTAATTTTCTGAGATTGTGGATTTGGGGTTTTCATGAGCTGTAAGCCATAATCATCACAATTATGACAAATCACGGGTTGAACTATCTTGCTTTGTATGTAATGAGTCTATCTCATATATTAGTTTCACCTTTTAAGTTGCATTACTAAAATAAATGAACTTTTGCACGATATTCTAATTTTTCAACTTTCACCTGAATCTAATAACAAGGTTCCAAATTTTTGCTCCAGTTCTTTTTCCATTAGACACAAAAGGAAAAGTTCTGGTTTGACTTTTATCTCCATTTTCAAAATTTTCTGAATCAAAATATGAATCATACTCCACATTTTTTTCTTTATCATATGCCCACCATAGATGATAAAAAGCCCCTTCTTTACTTTTACACTTCCAACATTCATTTGACATACCTTTATACATCTTGGATAACCTATGTGGTGTTAAATACCAATGATATATCATTTTATAGAAATTTTCTTTTAGATTATCATGTAATGTATATTTTAAGCCCTTCGTCCACATATTTTCCCATTGTTCAAGCATCACATTATATTCAAAATTCCCTGCCCACTAAATAGTACAATGTTTTACATGTTCATTTTCTGAATTTAATTTGAATAACATTTTATAGATCTTAGCGATAATAGGTTCATCGTTACTATATAATGAGATTTCCAATTCATTTTTAACAAAGTCAAATCCATAGCACTTTTTATCCAGTTTAAATCTTTCTTTCAGTTGTTGATAAGTAAACCAACAGCAAACATAACCTTCTGATTCAAGATCTTCCCTTTAGTATTGGGTCACCAGACTTGAAAAATAAAATTTTACCATACATCAACCAGTCTGGCTTTACCACCATTTCTTTTCTTTAAAAAGGCTTCCTGGGGTGACACCCAAAGGGGCAGCTCTGTAGAAACCCTTGTTTTATATTTATTCCAAACTCTTAGTGTGGCGATCTAACAAAGTGATTATTAAAATCAACATTAACTTTACTTTTATCATTCCATAACTAGCTGTACCATCCAAACCTTAATTCACGGCCTCTAAGTCAGGTAACCTCTTATTCTGGAGACTCACCCTATAGGCATTTCAGTTTCAATACTTGGCAATTTGGAAGGTGTGTTGGTAGCAGATCATCCATTTCACTGTTCCAACCTTACTGAGGATGGTTACATATTTCTCTTCTTCAATAGTCTGGATTATTTGTGGATAATAAACCATGGTGTTCTTATAATGTTCAGCATGTTAGATATATGTATTTCAGAATCCTTCATTAGTCCAGGCAAGTAATTAATATTGAGAGAGAATAACAAGGGATCAAATATGCCTCCTTGCCTTCCCCCTTGGTAAGTATCGATCCTTCTTCTCAGGGCTCCATTGAGCCCAAGCCTCCCTCTCAAACAAGGGCTTGGAGAAAGGGCTTGGATCAGGGCCAACAGGCTGAGCTCCATTTTGAGGGCAGTCAATTTCCTCCATAATGTTTCTCTCTCTACTGTATCAGATGCTGCACTAACATCTAGAAAGCCAGAAAACTGTGGTTTACCCAATTGACATATTTTGTGGTTAGATATTTCGGGACAAATCTGTTGAAAATATTACATTATTAATTGATTTCTTACTTATTGTTTTTGGTCTGCATGCCCAAGATGGCGGTCCGCACAGAGTAGGCTCTTCGGGGATTGGAGAACATTCTGGTTATGGCGGGAATCAGACCCCTGGGCTCTTCTCCGGAGGGTCGGACCCCTGGGCTCTTCTTAGGCTCGATTTAGCTGAGCGTGATGCGCCAGAAATGCGTTTTTCCCTGGAAGCTTGGAGGCGACTGCGGGCGGCAGGGAGATGGCGGTGGCTTCGGATGCGGCACAGACGATGTCGAGGTCAGCTGTTGTGGTGGCGGCCGGCCTCGGGAAGGGCGGCTGCAGCGCCAACAATCTGTGGGAGCCATGGGGATCTCCGAGTGGCTGGTCGACCTCCCGGATGGTCATGGTGGCAGTTCTTTCTGGCGGGCCAGCCTGGGGGCAGGGTTCGAAGGCCTCGGCGGCCCCAGCGGCCTCGGCAGCTTCGGCGGGAGCCCGGATTGCATCAGTGGGGCCTGCAGCATCGTTGGGGTATTTCCCCCCCAGGATCATCTTCGAAGTCGCTGCCCCCCCCTCCTGAAGGTGAGAGCTTTGGAGATGAGAGCTTCGGAGGTGAGAGCTCCGGGGAAGAAGGGCTCCGTGGAGATAGCTGCTATGTTGGTCATCAACTGGGACGAACAAGCCGGCGCCGGCCTAGTGGGGGGGATGTTGGAATTTGCTGTGTCATCAGAGGAGTGACCCCCATGGAAAGCTGGTGCTTTTTGGGACTTTGGATCCTGGACTCTGGACTTTTATTACGAGGGTCCTGGCATTAACAATCATGCCGTATTTGGATCCTTCTTTTGGGCCCTTGCTTGCCCCTATGCCATCATTGTCCCCATGTCATCTCCGGATCTGTGTTATTCTTGACTCTCTTCTGCCCTACCCCCCATTATGTCTGTGACTCGCTCCATTTGCCTGGACTATTTCATCGTGTCCTGGATACTTAATGGTGGTCCTGGAATTGTTCAGGACTTTTCCCCCATCAGGGTCTGGCCCCGGCCCCATTGTCATGATGTCAATGGACTCGATTCCACTTCTGTGAGCGGGCAGTGGGGTTGATTTTCTGTTCAGTGTCAAGACCCCGACCCACTGCGGTGGGAGTGCAGTGGGCTGGCCAATTCGGTTCTGGTCCCCCAACAGCTGTGAGAGAGCTGGGGGGTGTGGGATTTTGTGGACATTTTGCCTGGACCTCTCCCTTTATGCACTTCACATCTATGCACTTTACATCTTTTTTACCATCTTTCACCAAATGTTCCTCCTTTTTTTTCCCCATCAATTTCCACCTTTGTAACATGCTCACTTACTCGCTGCTGGAACTACGGGCCTTCCAGACTGTTCCCTTGTCTTTGGGATGGCCCAAGGGGTTACAAAAGCCTACCTTAAGGATGGATCCTGGGATCCCGAGAGGTGGCATGGCGTGACCAAAGGGCCAAATTTTAAATCTGGTTTTAAGGGATGTCTTTTAAATTTTTTAATTCGATGTTTTAATGGGATAGGGAGGGGTCTCAAGGGGTTAGGGAGGGGGTGGAGGGGTTTTCTTGCAGCCCGGCGCATGGTGGGGGCGGGGTTGGGGCCAGCGGGCCCGGGTGTGAGGTGGGGACCGCGATTCCCAGGGTGGTTGGGATTGGCAGGAGACGTCGAGGCATTGGGCCATATCATGTGTTGGGAGCACGCACCCGCCATCTTTGTGAGGTGGCACGCTCCGACCCTATGGCCTCCTCCCTAGGGGGCACGGGAACTGGGACCCCTGGGCTTAGGTTGGTGTATTTCAATGCCAGGTCCGTGGCTAATAAGTCTTCCCTCCTCTGTGAGATCATTGAGGAGGAGGCTGCGGACCTGGCCTGTATCACCGAAACCTGGTTGAGCCCGGAGGGAGGTGTCCCTCTGGTTGATCTGTGCCCTCCAGGTTTCTGGGTTCTGCACCGGCCACGGGCCCAGGGAAGGGGTGGTGGGGTGGCCGTGGTTATTCGGGAGACCCTGTTTCCAAGGGAGGTCGGGTTCGGAGATAGGCGGAGTGAGACCCTCCTCTTGAGGTGGGGGCCTAATGGTCGTGTGGGCTTGCTGCTCACATACCTTTTCCCCAGCTGTGTGACAGCGGCCCTGCCTGGGCTTCTCGATCTCCTCTCAGGGGTGGCAGTGGAGTTCCTGGGCCTTATAGTCCTGGGGGACTTCAATCTGCCCTCCCTGGGGCGTTGGGTTTGGCCCAGGAATTCATGACTTCTATGGAAGCCATGGGCCTGACTCAATTGATCCAAGGCCCGACTCACGAGGGGGGAAACACCCTTGACCTAGCTTTTGTCTCTGAACAGTGGCGTAGTGCCAGAGGGCAAGCCACTTTCACGGCGTTGCCCGTTCCATGCTCTGATCACTATCTCCTACGGCTGGTCTTCCAACAGGTAGCTCCCCACTGCTGGGATGAGGACCCACTTATATGGTTCCGCCCCAGACACCTGATGGACCCTGAGAGGTTCCAGGCAGAACTGGGGTCTTTTCCCTCTTCCCTTGCCCACAGCTCTGCTGAGGATCTGGCGGCCGCTGGCAACAGGCGCATCAGGCCTCGACAGGGTTGTCCCCATGCGCCCCTCACACGCCGTGGATCCCGGATGGCTCCTTGGTATACCGAGGAGCTCCGGGAGATGAAGTGTCGCCGGAGGGTTTAGAGAGCAGCTGGAGGTCCACCCGCTCCCAATCCGATTGAGCCCAGCTAAGAGCCCATATTAGGACTTACCTGGTAGCTATGAGAGCGGCGAGAAGGTCTTATCTCTCGCCCTCATGTATTTTTGGGCTTGTGAATTTAGTTTAATTTCTTTTTAAGTATTTATTGTTGCTGTTTTTATTGTGCCACCCCAAGTCTTCAGAGATGGGGCGGCATACAAGTCCAAAAAAATAAAATAAATAAATAAATAAATTATACAAATTTATACAGCTTTTAACTCTTCCTAAAACCTTCTTGCTCTTCTTCAAGAAATGCACTTTTCTTCTACCCAATCTCAAGTTTATTTAAGGGGAACATGGCATACATTTTACCCACAGTATCTATTAGACAAACTTGCCTGTAATTGTTTATACATATAACTTTATTTATAAACATAGCTAATATGTTGTAAAAACAGCTTTTGAATTCCATGGAAAAGATGTGGTTGCATCAAAACACCAAAATAGAGAAAAACACACACCTGTGGGACTTTGTAGAGGTCTGCTAATGTTGATATCTGGGTGGAGATGTCCCTTGTAGCTCCATCAAGAAGAGCCAGAAGGTTCTCCTTCCTTCCACAGCTGTAGTTGGGGACATTGGCTTCTCCAGTGGAGAGCAGGTCCAGCAAGGCATCTGAAGTGCGTAAAGGGCTCAAATAGTTGTCATGGATGCCATAGCCAAGTGTGAGATTGTGCAGGAGCTGGGAGTTCTTGTTGACCATTTGAATGGCTACAATTAATAGTAAACCACTTGCAAAATCATAAGTTTCCCTATTGTAAAAAAAGGTTTATTATTATAATCAAAAGCAACAACAAATATGTTTTTAAAAAATGAAATGCTCTTTGTCTCCACAATCCTACTGAATCTTAACTAGACTCTATTGATTCAAAAGCAAGGATCACTACTGTAAATAAAATTCAGTATTTAAGGAATGAATTAAAGGAATGAACTGGGAGAAGAAGAAAATCTGGAATTCTTTCAGGGTTTTTTTTAGCGCCATCTGTCAATCTGAGTCTCTTCCACAAAATGAGACAAAAGAGAGAAGCCATGGAAATGAAAATTATTCAAGAAATCAGACAAAGTGCTACAATATAGAAATAAATGAAATAAGAAGGAGAGTGTTAGAAATGCAAATGGAAGGAATGCAGTTCCTGAATTACCCTGAATCAGACTGAATAGAAGGAGCCATGTTGAAAAGCCAAGATGTTTGCAAAATTGTAGATAAAGTGGTGAATATACCAACGAGATGGTCTCCTGGCCTGTAAAAGCTCCATGGACTGTTTTCATCCTGGTGCTCCAAACTCAGCGGGCATTTCAGTCCACGCTTCCCAGAGACTGGCATGGACACCAGCAGAAGCAGAAGCAGGAGGTCATCATTCATGGGGCTTCAGTCTGCTTTCTATGTGCAGGCAGCCACTGGAGAAGTAGCATAAGACCTCAAAGGTCTGGATGGTCATAATTACAGGGAGAAATAATTTCTCCTCTTGGGATCCTAAACTTCCTCTGTGCAGAGGAGAGACTGGAAAAAAGCATCCAAGTGAAAAATCACAGATCCACTCCTGAGGGCACTTTTGTTGTGGTTGTGTGTCTTTCCTGTCAGGACATGTCGAGAAAGTGATGCTGGACGAAGGGAGTTCAGAAACCAGGGAGTTGACTTCTGCTGTCCTTCAGCATGGCCTCTTGGCTCCAGATACGACTGGGGAAGGTCACCCAGAGCGATGGAGTTTGGCAACACTCTAGGTTGCTGTCCCTTAACGGTGGGGCTGCCTGTCTTCGAATGCCAAGGAAGCCAAGGCCTAGTGAACCCTGCCTAGTGTTAAGGGCAGGGCTGTCCTTTCACATCAGAACTCCATATATGGATCCTAAATTGGGGCTGATTTTGAAGTTCCTTGTGTCTGAAGTGGAATTTCATGACGAATTAAGGCCTTCATTTCCCATCTTTTCTAACAATATCGATTTTTGGGTGAGAGGCAGGAAAGTGACAGCTGTAGACTATACCATTGGGTAAATAGGGAGAAAGTTATAGAATTGGTACATTTTTCCCGTTTTCCTTTACTCCTTTTGTGTGGTCTTTCTGTGGTCATGTAAGGCTTTTAATAAAAGTGGGCTGTCAAGTCTGTAGCTGAGATGGTGAAACTGCCCACAACGTGGTGGATGGTGTGATCTTGCCCCACCCTAACGTAGCCCAGAAAATGGTTTCAGGGTATCTGGTGGTCCTTCCTATGGTTGTAAGGATGTACATGGTGGGGTGGGGCCCCTGTGGGAGAGGGAGAACCTCTGAATGATTCCTCTGAATGATTTTCAAAGAGTCATCCATTCCCTGTAGACGACCAGCATGCTGAAGGTGGTCAGGTTGGCTTCACCACAGAGATTGCTGAACAATTGGTCATCAATGTTGACGTCTCATAATGGCTCCTAATTGCAAATATGACCCCTTTGCAAATTCTATTTTAAGGAGATAGGAAAAGATCTGATGGATCAGACTGAGGTCAGTCTAAGATTCACACAAATATCTCTGGTTCTCCCACAAGCAGAAGAAGGCTGAGACTGATGGCTTTGCTCCACAGACAGCCGTGGGTGTGCCTCTCCCAGCCCCTCCATTGCACCAAGTGCAGCCACCCCAGCCTTGACCAGCAACAGACCACCACCTCCTCCGCCTCCCTTGAAGTCCTTGCCCCACACTGCCCCACCAGCCTCCACCCACATCACCCCTTCAACCTCATGCTCTGCCTCCAATCACCTCCCCCAACCCCAGAATGTCTCAATTTCCCCAATTAACATCCAGAAAAACCCGCTTCTTTTCCTCCTGGCCCTGCAGCTGCAGAGGCCCCACTGGAGCCCAGTCTCCAGATCCTGGGGGGAGGTCGGGGGTGGCTGCTGAATCCCTCGGAGGATCCTGTCAGGGACGGGCTGCTTTAGAAAAGGCAACAGCTTCATCTCCCCAGATGATGTCATTGGAAGGCCAGGACCAGGAGGTGCTCCCTCCTCTGGCTTGGGGAGACAGGAAGGGACCCTCAGAGGGGGAAGTGGGGTCCCAGAAGTCTCCTGGCCCCGTCCTGTTCCCAAGCCTTCCAAGCAATGGGGAGAGGCTCCTCTCCCTCCGGACCCTCACAGTCTCCGGGCACTGGGGGATCATCTGGATGGCCTCGCCTGACCCAATGCTCCTGCCCTCTCTCCCACCAAATGCCCTCACCCAAAGGCTTCACCAAGTGCCCATATGAATGAAGAGAAGCAGCAAAGAGACGGACCTTTTTCGGCCAGGCGTTCTCTTCATGTGTTGGCAGAATGTGGGGATGCTGTGAATGTCTGGATGGGGAACTGGCACCACCCCAGCCCCCACCTGACCCAGACTGCTTCCCTCTTCCTCCCCTCCCAAGGGAGAGGAAAGTTCACCTCCTCCAGATGTTGCCACCTGTAGTTTGGGGAGCGAGGACAGGCTGGGCTTCCTCCATCCTCCCCTGCAACGTCCCACCAGGCAGAAGTTCCAGAGGTTGGGGGCTCTGGGAGTTCAGGGGCCTCAGCGGAGCCATCTACGAAGGCAGAGGCAGAAAGGGGGGGACACAGGGCCCCTCAGCTGCCCCTCCAGGGACTTCTCGGCAGGAAGCTGCTGTCATGCCCCTGGTGGAGACTGACTCTGAGGAAGAGGAGGAACAGCCAACAGGGAGTGGGAGTGTGGCTCCAGAGGTGGCGGAGGAGGCTGGAGAAGGGCAGAGGCCGGCTGAGCACTCAGAGGAGGATCTAGGCCCATCTCCTACCCATCGCAGGGCACGGAGGGAGGAGAGGATCAGGGAAAAGCGCGGTCTACTCAGGAGGAGAGGGCCATGATCCTCCTCAAGGCTTGCAGCTGGGAGCTCTGTATGTAAGTTCGTAAATGCGTAGTTACAATTGCTGGAGTCAAGGTTAGTGTTTTACTTCTAAAGAAGGTTTATCTTGGTTGGCGTTCTTCCAACGGACTCTCCCTGGTTATCTTCCTGCAGCTGGCAATCATCTATCCTGGTCTGCCGAGGAACTGTATTAATGCGGTTTGTTTTTGGCTTTTTCTTCATTATCGGCTCTTTAAATGCGAACTGTGTTTTTTGCCTTTCAAATGTTATTTTGACTCCTCCACTGTGAACAATTAAACAGGGAAGCCAAGTTGAAGGCATTAAAGGACTTTTAGTTACGTTTGGATTTTGTTATAGTTCTGAGATACCGGGTCATCACAGGTTGCTAAGATGTGGGGGCAGAAGAGCACAGAGAGTGGGAGGGGCAGAAGCGAGAGAGCTCTGGGCCTTTGGCTCCCCTCCCCCTGCAGACACCAGAGGTCCTGCGGAGACCCAGAGGAGGCCCCCCCACCGGGGGCTTCTTGACCATTCTCAGATCCAGGGACACTCTTGCCCTCGTGGGTCCTCCGCCATTCTCCTAGGAGGTGAGCGCAGAGCCTCCGGAGACAGAGCCCCAATGTGGCCAGGGAGGGAAGCGGCACGTAAGCCCCCTGCAATCCCCATAAGTGGGTGGGAGGAAGCCCATCCCAGGTCGCCGCCCCACTCCTTGCCCCACCCACACCCTCAGCCAGCCCCGGAGGGAGG
>SOZL01000065.1:24084-49168 GCA_009733165.1 Naja naja | reverse complement strand
AAAAATAATAAAGGCACAAAAGTAGATAAATTCCATTTAATGCCTTCAACTTGGTCCCCAATGTCCAGTTATCATTGGCTGGCGTAAAAACTCTCCCAAAAATAGTTTTTACAAAGGAAAGAAATACAAAGTAAAGATATATTAGAAATAACACAACCAAAATAAATCACGCTAAAGTAATTAACACGAGAGGCCAGGATGATAAATTGCAGACTTCCAAAAGATAATAAAGCAAACACAGTTGGGAGGACGCCAAAACTCAGATAAACCTTCACAAAGATAATGCACGCTTTGCTTCCAGCAAGGTACTGTGTGCAAACGCCCCTTATCCTGTTTCCTCAGCCAACTAATGCAAGGGATCAGGGCTCTCTCTCGTGCCACGTTGCTCCCTTCTCCGTTCCTTCCCAGAATGAAGAGGGAATGGCCCTGGGTCTTCCTCTGAATGTCCAGCCAGACTGTGCTCTTCCCCAGTCACTTCCACAGCCACCGACCCCTCCCCCTCCCTGTCAGCTGCTCAATCTCCCCTCACAATCAGACTCCAACAAGGGCATGACGCCATATTTTCTGGGGCTCCAAGGATGAGAGCCCTGTCCCTTAGAGGCTCCTTTATGGGAGGAAGGGGAAGGAAGCCGCGCTGACTCCCTCTAAAGCCCACCTCCTCTGCTCCCCCAGGAAGACTCAGGACCAGCTGTGGGCCCTGCTCAAATGCACCCAGCTTACTAAAACTGCTACAGAAATTTATTTATTTATTTATTTATTTATTTTAATTACATTTATATGCGCCTTCTCCGAAGACTCAGGGCTGCTTACAATTGGGGATACAACCCAGTGTGCTCAGCAATAGCCTTCATTCCATTGTATATGCCTGCTTATTACTAAGCAGCATTTTTCAAAGGTCAGCATTGCCCCCAACAATCTTGGCTCCTCAATTTACCTACCCAGGAGGATGGAAGGCTGAGTCAACCTTGAGCCTGGTGGGATTCAAGCCTACAATAATTGTAGGCAGCTGGATCTTAAGAGCAGAAATGCCTGGAAACACCTGGATGCCTTCAGCAGCAGCTGTGAACTTGGCCCACACAAGGCAGCCCAGGAAAGAGGGTTCCTCCCTTCCCAAAGCAGGTGAAAGAGGACGACTCAAACTTCCATGACACTTAAAGGAGTTTGGCTCACTCAGCTCAATGGATCTGAGCACCTGAAGCCACCTGGAGGGACATTCACCCAACCCCCTTGCAGGGACTCTGCCATGGGGTCTTGCAACAGGGACTGAGGGGCCCCTCCAGTGCTGGTCTTGGCTGAGGAGGGCCAGATCCAATCCTGAGTCCCCAAAAGGCACCGGAAGCCCCGTGAATCTCCCAAGAGACTCTCCTTCTGCCTCAGCCCTTCCTTCTGGCCAGGACCAAGCTGGGTCGGCTTCACACAATCCCTGACCCTTGGGGGAACAGGCCCACCTGCCAGATCCAAAGGTAGCAAAGTAGACTCAGATCCTGGCACGAGATGCAACTTTGGGATCCCTCCACCCCATTCACCATGGGGCAGATCTCCCCACCTGCCCTGCAAGGCCAGAGGGAGCCCTCTCCACGGGGTGCCCCACTTCCCAGAGCAGGAGGAGGAAGAAGCCCCTGGCTGCCCGAGGAGATTGGCAGCTGGGGCCCAGGCTGGCCTCCCTCCCACTGCACCCCACCAGCCCCAAACGGACTGGACTGAGGCAGGTGTGTCCAGTGCTTATTCATCCAGGTCCAAGAAGGAGGCGAGGAAGCATGGAAACGCCTTGGAATGCCATGGAAGTTCTTCTGCTTTCCAACCATACAGTCCATAGTGCTGATCAGTTGGACATCCATTTTGATATTTCAGAATGGCTTCTAATTGTGACTTGAGCCCTTTTGCAAATTCCATTTTCAGATGGTTTAAAAAAAGCTCTGAGGGATCAGACCGAGGTCTCTCTAAGATTCCCAGTGACACAGGGAGGCCTCTGGTTGCCCACAGGCAGAAGAAGGCAGAGGCTGACGGCTTTGCCCAGCTTGGAACAAGTGTGTTTCCACACAAAATCTCTTTCCTCCATCTCATCACACAGGAAGGGACACACGGCCATCTCACAGCCCAAGAATGCCCAATTCTGGTATCCCACATTAATTTGAACGCCCCCACCAAGTTTTATATCCCCAATCAATAAGTGCCGTGGTGGGACTGGAAGTCAGAGCCTCCTGGGGATTGGTCCACAGTCTCCCCAGGAATGCATGGAGCCTGTGGGAGGATTAGAAAGCAGAACCTCCTGGACAGTGGATGAAACTCACCCATTGGCATTCATTCCTAAGGCAGGACTCGAACTCCCGGTCCCCTGGTGAGCGGCTCAGAGCCGCCCAGTTCGCTTTGATGTGGAAGGTGGGATTCCTTTGATTCCTTCCCCCTCACCAGCACCCCCAGCCCCTCCCCATCCGAAGTGCTCCTTCGGCAGCTGCATTGCCCTGCTGCCCCTCGCCTCTCCCACTCCCTTGCAGCCAGGTCGGGCAGCGCCACATGGGCAGCCCCACTCCTGCCTCTCTCCCGCCGCCTTCCTTTCACCCTGGCCTCCCTCCCTCCCAGCAGCACCTGGGACAGGCTTCCTCCCAGCCCACTTGCGGGGATTGCAGGCAGGGGCTTCCGTGCCTCTTCCCTCCCTGGCCACATTGGGGCTCTGTCTCCAGAGGCTGTGGCACACCTGCCGAGGAGAGTGGCCAGAGGACCAACAAGGGGCAAGAGTGTCCCCTGGATCTGAGAATGGCAGAAGCCCCCGGTGGGTGGGTGGGCAGCCTATGGGTCTCTGTGGGACCTCTGGGTGTCTGCAGGGGGAGGGGAGGCAAAGGCCCAGAGCTCTCTCACTTCTGCCCACTCCCACTCTCTGTGCTCGTTCTTGCCCCTCCACCTTAGTGACTTCCCTGCCTTTGTCCCCCATGGCCCCCCTATTGAGGTGGTGCTTCTGCCTGGCAGCTGCCTCCTGAGAAGTCCCTGGAGGGGCAGCTGAGGGGCCCTGTGTCCCCCCTTTTCTGTCTCTGCTTCCATCAAGGGCTGCGCTGAGGCCCCTGAACCCCCAGAGCCCCCAAACTCTGGAACTTCTGCCTGTTGGGATGTTGCAGGGGAGGATGGAGGAAGCCCAGCCCATCTTTGCTCCCCCAATTACAGGTGGAACATCTGGAGGAGGCGAAGTTTCCTCTCACTTGATGGGGAGGATTAAAAGAGGGCAGCAGTCCAGGTCAGGTGGGGGGGGTTTGGGGTGGCACCAGTTCCCCCCATCCAGACCTTCACAGCATCCCCACATTCTGCCAACATGTGAAGAGAACCGCCTGGCCGAAAAAGGTCCATCTGATTGCTGCTTCTCTTCATTCATATGGGCACTTGGTGAAGCCATTGGGTGAGGGCATTTGGTGGGAGAGAGGGCAGGACCGTTGGGTCAGGTGAGGCCATCCAGAAAATCCCCCAGTGCCCAGACACTGTGAGGGTCCGGAGAGAGAGGGAGCCGCTCCCCATCGCTTGGAAGGCTGGGATCAGGACAGGGCCAGGAGATTTGTGGGACCCACTTCCCCCTCTGAGGGTCCCTTACCATCTCCCCAAGCAAGAGGGGGTTGACTCGGTACTGGCCTTCCAATGATGTCATCCAGGGAGATGAAGCTGCCCCTTTTCCAGAGCAGCCCCATCCCTGAAAGAGGCTCCTCCAAGGGATTCAGCTACACCCCCTGACATCTCCCCAGGTTCTGGAGACTGGGCTCCGGTGGGCCTTGGTTGCTGGACGGATGGAGGAGACGAAGGCGGGTTTTTCTAGATGTGAATTGTGGGAAATTCAGACATTCCGGGGGGGGGGGGAGTTGATTGGCAGCAGAGCGCGAGGTTGCAGGGGCCATGTGGGAGGAGGCTGGTGGGGCAGCTTGGGGCAAGAACTTCAAGGGAGAAAAAGGAGGTGACAGTTTGCTATGGCGGGTGGTTGGGATGGCTGCACCAGGGGCAAGGGAGCAGGGCTGGGGGAGGCACATGCTATGGCTGTCTGTGGAGCAAAGCCATCAGTCTCAGCCTTCTTCTGCTTGTGGGAGAACCAGATATATTTGTGTGAATCTTAGACTCACCTCAGTCTGATCCATCAGATCTTTTCCTATCTCCTTAAAATAGAATTTTCAATGGGGTCATATTTGCAATTAGGAGCCATTATGAGACCTCAACAATGATGACCAATTGATCAGCAATCTCTGTGGTGAAGCCAAGTGGACCACCTTCAGCATGCTGATCTTCTGCAGTGTCTGGGTGACCTTTGTGCCCACCTACCTGAGCACCAAAGGGAAACACATGGTGGCTGTGCAGGTCTTCTCCGTCCTGGCCTCCAGTGCTGGTCTATTGGGCTGCATCATCCTCAAGTGCCACATTATCCTTTTATTTGAAAGGAGATATGGGTGACCTTCCCAAGAAAGGCTTCTATCAACCACAGTTATGATGCAACTTGGAAGACGTTCTGCACTTGGTGCAATAAGACTAGTTGTTTGGCCATGGAGGCATCTATTGGGGACATTCTTGAATTTCTGCAGACAGGTTGGAAAAGGGGCTGTCGCCGAATACTCTTTGCAGACCGATAGCAGCTTTGCCTTCTGTGTTATCCATGGGGTCATTGGTATCTATTGCTCACCGCCCTTTAGTCCACAGATTTCTCAGACGGCTATCGAATCTCCGTCCTCTGGTTGTCCACAGGTATCTTATGTGGGACCTGTCCCATGTCCTGTGGACCCTTACAGGAACTACCTTAGAGCCACTATTGGCCTGCATTTCATGCCTATAAAGGTAGCCTTCTTGGTGGCCATCACGTCCGCTAGAAGTATTTCAGAACTAGCAGCACTCTCTGTTAGGGCAGATCTTTGCATCTTTCACCATAATAGGGTGGTTCTGAGACCAGATCCCACTTTCATTCCGAAAGTTAACTCTTTATTTCACAGAGGAAGCCATGCTGAAGAACAGCAGAAGTCAACTCCCTGGTTTCTGAACTCCCTTCGTCCAGCATCACTTTCTGGACATGTCCTGACAGGAAAGACACACAACCACAACAAAAGTGCCCTCAGGAGTGTATCTCTGATTCTTCACTCAGATGCTTTTTTTCAGTCTCTCCTCTGCACAGAGGAAGTTTGGGATCCCAAGAGGAGAAATTATTTTCCCTGTAATTATGACCATCCAGAGCTTTGTGATCTTATGCTACTTCTCCAATGGCTGCCTTCCACAAAGAAAGCAGACTGAAGCCCCATGAATGATGGACCTCCTGCTTCTGCTTCTGCTGGTGTCCATGCCAGTCTCTGGGAAGCGTGGACTGAAATGCCCGCTGAGTTTGGAGCACCAGGATGGAAACAGTCCAGTGAGTTTTTACAGGTGAGGAGACCATCTCGTTGGTATATTCCACACTGTATACAGAATGTTGCAAACATCTTGGCTTTTCAACATGGTTCCTTCTATTCAGCCTGATTCAGGGTAATTCAGGAGCTGCATTCCTTCCATTTGCATTTCTAACACTCTCCTTTTCTTCTTATTTCATTTATTCCTATATTGCAGCACTTGTCTGATTCCTTGAATAATTTTCATTTCCATGGCTTCTCTCTTTTGTCTTATTTTGTGGAAGAGACTCAGATCCACAGATGGCACTAAAAAAACCCTGAAAGAATTCCAGATTTTCTTCTTCTCCCAGTTCATTCCTTTAATTCCTTAAATATTGGATTTTATTTACAGTAGTGATCCTTGCTTTTGAATCAATAGAGTCTAGTTAAAATTCAGTAGGATTGTGGAGACAAAGAGGATTTAATTTAAAAAAAAATATTTGTTGTTGCTTTTGATTATAATAATAAACCTTTTTTACAATAGGAAATCTTATGGTTTTGAAAGTGGTTTACAATTAATTTTAGCCATTCAAATGGTCAGCAAGAACTCCCAGCTCCAGTACAATCCCTTTACGCACTTCAGATACCTTGCTGGACATTCTCTCCACTGGAGAAGCCAATGTCCCCAACTACAGCTGTGGAAGGAAGGAGAACTTTGCCCAGCTCCTCCTGATTCGCCAGCTACGCCCTTTCTGGACCGAGATGCCCAAGACGGTTACTCATGCCCTTGTTACCTCCAGACTCGACTACTGTAACGCTCTCTATTTAGGACTGCCCTTGCATACCATCCGAGATTGCAGCTGGTGCAGAATGTGGCGCGCTGGTGGTGATGGGAGTTTCCCGTTCTCCCATGTTACCCCCTCCTGCTGCCTCCATTGGTTGCCGGTTGCACTCCAGGTGAGATTAACATACAAAGTCCTTCATGACATGGGTCCTCAATATTTAAGGGAGCGACTCCTGCCGACATCGAGTTCCAACCGCCCTGTGCGAGCACATAGGCAAGGACTCCTTGGGGTCCTGTCGTCTGGCCAGTGCTGGCTGGCGGTCCCCCGACGACGAGCCTATTCTATCGCGGCCCCGGACCTCTGGAACCAACTTCCCCTGGAGCTCCGCCTGGCCCCTGACCTCCGCACCTTCTGCCATGATCTGAAGACTTGGTTGTTTAACCAATCCGGGTTGTGATTTTTTGGGGTGGGATGGTTTTATTTGCTGTATTTTGTAACTGTATTGGGGCTTATTTAGTTTAATCTGTTTTTAATTATTTATTGTTGTTTTTATTTGTGAGCCGCCCCAAGTCTTTGGAGATGGGGCGGCATAGAAGTACCATTAATAAATAAATAAATAAATAAAATTCCTGGCTTCCTGGCTATTTTGGTGTTTTGATGCAACCATATCTTTTCCATGGAATTCAAAAGCTGTTTTTACAACATACCCGCTATGTTTATAAATAAAGTTATATGTATGAACAATTACAAGCAAGTTTGTTTATATTATTATGAAAAAGCAAAAAGTTGTGATTTGATGTTAATGCCTTATTTTACTGCAACAGAGAGAGTCAGAAGTCAATGTTTCTTTTTCTTTTCTTATCCTCCCTCACTTCTTCATTAACTAAACACTATGGTTAAATATGAAAGATTTAACTAAGTTCCTTATAATTAACAGACTTTTATTTGGGGAGCTCCAAAGACAGAAGATGTAATACATTTGTAGGTTGAATGTCAATTGCAGAAGAAAAGGAGAGATCAGCGTCTTGGACTGCACGTTAGACTAACAACCTATTGGGAGATTTACATTAAAGCAACATATTTCCTGTGCAGTCAGAATTCAAATATTTATATAAAATCCAGATCTTTATTGGAACAAAGCAGTTCAGTTGAAATCTACATATGAGTCTGATTGCAGTAAATTATTGGAGTAATACAGAAATGGCATTTTTATTCTTTTTCTTTCTTGAATTTCATTTTATATACTATGTTGTTAATATTCTGTGTTTAAAATTCTGTTTCTTGATATTGCCTAACAGCTAATCAACAATAATCTCTTTAATTTGCTCATCAAAAGAATGTTGGATTTATTAAAAGCTAATATTTTGGACTTGATTTGACCCTAAGTATAACACAACATTCTTCATTGCTTTTTCAGTTCACTTATGAAACTTCTTCAGAGGCTTTAAGTGATAAAAGTCAATTCCCCTTTTTCAATGAGTTACTCTCCCAAAAAAGAGTCATGTACCCAGCAACTATCCAACTCCTTCTCCACTTCAGATGGACCCTGATTAGTCTCTTTGCTTCAGACACAGAAAATGGAGAGAACTTCATGAGAATTTTTACTCCTATGCTTGCCAGGAATGGGATTTGTGTTGTTATATCAAAACAATTCTCAACAACTGGACCTACAGCAGCCCTCAGGGAGGCCCTCTCTAAGTGGAGACAAGTCCATGTCTTTGTTCACTTCATGATTCCATTGTGATTCATGATTCATGATTCCATTGTGGACAGAATACTTCCTTTCCATTTAACATTTGAGGATTTGTCAGGACCCACTGAAGGGAAAGTGTGGATCATCACAATTTTTGCTGGGTATGAAATAAACGAGGATGGAGTTCTCAAATATATCCATAGTATTTGGAACTTTGGCTATCTGACAAAAGGAAGGCCAGTGGATGATGCCTTTGAACCCAATTTCTTTCTGGATGATCAATTTATAAAGCATTCTTTTCACTGTTTTCTTCACAAGCACATCCATTCTGTCAAAGGCCACAAAAGATGCACCCAGAAAGCCCCAGTGGAGACCCAGAGGAAAAGGAACAGGATCCAGTTCCAAATGACCCCATTCATACAGTATCATTCAGACTCTGGCCCAGGCCATGAATGCTGCCTATTCCTCCAGAAAGAGGAGGAGAAGGAAGGAGGAAGAAAGGTTGGGGTCTCCAAGGCTGCAGCCGTGGCAGGTATGGGGTCCCAATAGGGTCCATTCATCTTGGTTCCTTTGGAGAAGGACCCAAATGAGAAGGAGGGAATCGTCTCAATCTGCTTATCAAGCACAGGGAAATCATGAAGTCCAGGCAGTTCAAATGAACATAAAGGTTCACCCCAGGCTCATGCTGGCACAAGAATGGAACCACCAACAGTCAAAGCAAACAGGTGGTAGACAAGGGTCCACAGAATTCTCGGGGAGCTGGACCCAGACCTCCTGTGGGGGATTCAAGACTAAAGATGCCTTTGACCCCCTCACTCAGGCTCAGTCTGGTCATCCCCTACCCTACTTGTGCTGCAAAAGATCTGCAGAGTTGGGCAATCTAATTGTTCAGGGGGAAGAAAGAATTGGTAGCAGGACAGACAATTTTGGATATTAAACATGGCTAATGCTAAAAGGCTGTGTACATAAATAAATTCCTGCCTGTATGGTTTATAAATAGGATCACAGAATTTTATCATTATGAATTTGTAAGAGCCCCTGAGACCATCTAGCCCAACCCCTCCTCTCTGCAGGAATCCAGTTCAAGCTTCTCTTACTGTTGGCTGCTCAGTCTTTGCATTCAGACAATCCATGAGGAGGAGACTGAACTGCTCTGCTTCACTGGCTCAGCTCTAAAACAGCTCATCCTTGTTCCCCTCATTCATCTGAATCTTCTCTCTTGTAACTGAATTCACTTTTCCCTGATTGACACTCTGGAATAATAGTGAGCAGATCTTGCGCTCCTCGTGTGTAACATGTGTCAGTGGTTGGAAGAGGGCTGCATCCTCCCTTCTCCAACCGAGAGATTGTGTCAGTTGGAAAACGGGCTCCCAGACTCCTCCTGATCTTCAGCTCTTCTCCTTGTGGTCTTTCCTCCAGGCTAAGAGCAGCTCCTTTGAGCTCTTCCTTGGCTTATTTCTCCCTCCCTGAAGTTCACGTAGATTTTGTGCAAATTCTCCTCCAAGGGTGGTGCCTGCAAGGGGACCTGGTCCTTGAGTTGGGGTCTCCCCAAACCAGAACGTTCACTTCCTGAGATCCTTATGGCTGCATTTGCCTTCTTTCCAGTGAACTACGATTTTGAGAGCATCTTCACAAACATACATATCAACTTTAGTATCCCTCATCTTTCTACCAGTCCATCATTCATGTTCTTATATGGGACTCTATTGTTAGTCAAGTCCTAGTTGCTAAAAATCAGAAATTTTTCTATTGCTTTTTACTTGTGTGCTAATCATAAATATTGTTTCTGGCAACTTGATCTTCCTCTTATTAAATTTTATTTTATTAAAAAAGGTATAATGCAAGTTTTGGAAAATAAAACTATTACAAAGACAAGATAAAACAAGACAAAACATTTTTTTTAAATTGTGCATTAAAAACAGGCAAAACATGCATATTGTTCGCCCAGTTGAATACTATAAAGCAATAATAGTTTCTCCCCCTTGCAAAATAGGCTCACAATTACAAACTACACATCTATTTGCAATTATCTGACTTGTCATCTATCTGCTGTATATAAAAAATGTAGTTCACAGGCAATCCAACAATAAAATTAAATTTCAAAACTTCAAAATTGTTTGTTATCTGCTATTCTATTTAACACAGAGAAAATTTACAGGGGCTTCTTATCTACCACAGACCACCCCAATCATTACCTCTGATCCATCCAGAATCTGTCCAGGGTTAAACATCTTGGTTTGATTCTTAATAATAATGGATGAGTTAAAAAAATTTAACTAGGATCTTTCCCAACAATTGCTTTCCATTCCCCAAAGTCTTGGACCTCCTGTAAATTGCAACACGATGACGCTTAAGACTTGTTTTCCAGTTAAATGTGACAAGCCCATTCCCCCATCTCCCTCAATCTTCTGGAAAGAATCCATTTCATCCATCATCCCTTCTGTCCACTGTGAGTCTTCAGGGTCCATGGCCTCCCCAGCAGGGGTGGGATTCACATTTCTTAACAACTGGTTCTGTGGGTGTGGCCCAATTTGTGGGTGTGGCTTGGTGGTCATGTAACTGGGGGGGAGTAGCTGGCTGACTGGGCATGGTTAGGTGCTCATGTGATGGTTGGGCATGGCCAGGTGACTGGCAAACCAAATGTAAGTGCTCCTCGCAATGACCAGGTCCTTAATGACCAGTTGCTTAGCAAGTGTTCTAATTTATGACTGACCTCCACAGAGGTACTTGGCCTGTTTTGGGTGTTTTGACAGCCACACACACCACACACACACACACAAAACCCCGCTGCTATTCTTTGATTCTGTAAGGATCTCTGCTGGAGCAGGGCATTGGACTAGATGACCTCCGAGATCCCTTGCAGTCCAGCCCTAGGTTGCTGGGCTGCCAAAGTCTTCTGAAGCCAGGGTTTATGTCCTTCCTTCCTCCTTTTTCCTCCCTCCTCTCCCTCCCTCCTCCATGTAGATCCATCCATAATATATCTATTACTTTCTCTCTCTCCCTCTTTCTTCCTTCTTTCCTTAATTCTTCCTTCCTTCTTCCTTCCTTCTTCCTTTCTTCCTTCCTTCTTCTTCCTTCCTTCCTTCCTTCCTTCCTTTTCTTCCTTCTTCCTTCTTCTTTCTTCCTTCCTTCCTTCCTTCTTCCTTCCTCCTTCCTTTCTTTTCTTTCCTTTTCCTTTTCTCTCTCTTCTTTTCTTTCTTGTATTTCTCTTCTTTTCTTTCTTTCTCTTCCTTTCTCTCTTTCTTTCATCCCCTCTCTTTCTCTCTCCCCTCCCTCTCTCCTCTTTTTCTCTTTCTCTTCTGTCCTTCCTCCTTCCTCTCTCCTTCTAAAACTAGAGCCCACCTGAAACACACACACATAGACACACACACCAGGGGTGGGATTCTCCCAGTTTCGACCTGTTCTATTGTACTCTGCCTATCAGAGAATAAGCCTGCAGGCAGGGATTGTGCTTTTAATCTTTGTGCAGGGTCTTCAAAAAATACATGCAATCAACAGAAACAAATTTTATTTATTTATTTTTATATTTGGATTTATATGCGCCCCATCTCGGGGGACTCAGTGGCTTACACAGAAACATAGATACAATATATAAACAATTTACAATCAAATAATTATAAAATATTAAAACATCCCGAAATTAAAATCCCAACCCTGCTCAATCCAGGCCTGCCTGTAAAAACAGCCAGGTCTTGAGATCTGGGAGTGCAGGTCAGGGGCCAGGCAGTAGCTCCAGGGGTAGTTGGTTCCAAGGGTGGGCACCCCCCAGAGAAGGCCCTCCCGGGGACTGCCAACCAACATTGTCTGGCCGACAGCACCCCAGGAGGGCCTGCCTGTGGGAGCATACTGGGTGATTGGACCACGATTCTGGTAGGAGGCACTCCTGGAAGTACCCGGACCCAAGCCATGCAGGGCTTTATAGGTTAACACCAGCACCTTGAATCTTACACGGAGGGCAACTGGCAACCAATGCAGCCTGCGCGGGAGGGTGTCACATGGGAGAATCGGGACACTCCCATCACATTGACCACATTCTGTACCAGCTGAAGCCTCCGCATAGTCCAAGAGGTAGCCCCAGGTAGAGAGCATTGCAGTAGTCGGGCGGGAGGCCACGAGCATGGTGACCGTGTGGGAATCTTGGTCCAAATAGGGGCAACTGGTTCATCAGGTGGACCTGAGCAAAGGCCCCCAGGCAGCGGCTCCCACCTGCTCCTCCATATTGAGCTGTCGTCCAGGAGGAGACCCAAGTTGCCGCCCTATCCACGGGGAGCAACACCTCTCCCCCATGACCAAAGATGGAATTTCTTAGATCTGAGATGCTGATATGCACAGACTCCGTCTTGTCTGGGTTGAGCTGGAGCATGTTCCTCCCCATCTAGATCTGCACCAGCCTCCAGGCACGGGACAGCACAGGGAGGGCATCACTGAGGTGGTCTGGGGTGGAGATGTAAAGCTGGGTATCATCAGCATATTGATGAAGCAGCTTAGAAACAAGAGGATGCTGAGAGCAACCCCAGTTCTACAGTATCATAGAATAAGAACAGCCCAGAAGAAGAAAGGAAGGAAGGAAGGAAGGAAGGAAGGAAGGAAGGAAGGAAGGAAGGAAGAAGAAGGAAAACACTGCAGAATCATGCAGCCTTTAACGTTCAGATTGGTGACCCTTCCTAGACCCAACTGATGCTTCTTATTGTATCTACAGTACATGAGTTTCAGTCCCAAAGATGCTCCTTCTCCTCTGGAGCCCAACTTCAATTCTGGAAGAAACTTCTGCACCCTTTCACTCTTTGTTCCTCAACATACTTCTTGCACAATCTATTGAACCAGATCAGAACCAAGAACAACAGTTGCAGTTATGCTGCAATGGTCATAAGTGTGAAAAATGGTCATGTCACTTTTTCAGTGCCATTGTAACTTTGAATGGTTACTAAATGAACTGTTGTAAGTCAAGGATTACCTGTACAAAAATACAAAAAGCTTCTTTGCTTCAAAAAGCTGCCTAAATAGCAATCATTAGATTAAAATACCTGCAAGCCAGAGTTACAAATCAGGCAGGGTGCCAGAGCACCTTGAGGAATGAAAATAGTAGTTCCGGGTTGAGCCTTCTCGAGAACAGCTGCGGTTTGTGATCGTCCTGACGCAGCCTGGCTCTTGCGTCAGGAGAGCCCTGATCCTGCAAGGTTCGGGGCTGAAGCTGCCTCGTGGAGGCGGCGGAGAGGAAATCTGCCAGCCAGAGTGAGGGGAGCCGCATCTCCCCCTTTGGGTCTGTCTCTTCCCTCCAAAGGCGTCAAGAAGCGGTGGTCAAAAATGGCCACCTCGAAGAAGGTCTCAAGGGACTAAGATTGGTGCAGGAGGAAGAAAGTCGACAGCAGAGGAACGGGAGTATCGGATGGTAAGATCAAAGGCACCCGGGATTAAGATAAAGATGAGTTTTTGAAAAAGAGAAACAGAAGCGGCGCAGTTCAAGTGAAGAAAAATAAGTAAAATATTTCTGACAGCTATAAGGGGCTTGAACGGGAAAGGAAAAAGCCAAGCGTAAGAACTTAAGTTTGGGGCTCGGCTTTGATTATCAAAATAAAGGAAAGGTTAAGACTCTGTGCAGAAAGTGCCACTTTGTGGAGAAAATTGGAAGCTAAAAGTAAAAGAAACTATCTTGTTCCTTTGTGGATTGGAGTTGCTACATTTTAAAGAGGCATGGGACTTATAGAAAGTGAAAGCTTGAATACACAAAGCGGATTGCGGACTAATTGGTAATATTGATATAGATTCTGGACCTGGGTTAGGATCATAGAAAATTTAAAGAAGAAGAAACAAGGAAAATTAAAATTTTGGTGGTCATCCAAGAATTAAAAATGGAGTTTAAAGTATGAAAGAACTGTTACAGGAAGTGACTGAACTAACAGCATGTTGCAGAAAATATGGGCATTAGTGCTGAATAAAGAAAAGAAGCGTGGAAAAGGTGGAGCAAGCAGGGAGAAAGCCATTTAAAGACAATTAATACAAAGATTAATACAAATAAAAGGGAAAAGGAAGGGTTAAAAAACGGAACCTAAGAAAGTATCTAAAGAACATTACGAAATTAAATCAGAAAGGTTCAGAAGAAGAACAGAAAGGTAAAAGAGAGAGAAGGTTTAAACTGGATAGAGAGAGAAACAGGATAATAGGGGAGAAAGGGAGAACCAGCAAGCAAAAGCTATTTTAAGAAGACAATTAACAAAGATTAATACAAATAAAAGGGAAAGGGAGGATGGTCAAAAAAATGAAACTTAAGAAGTAATTAAAAGGAACATTTATGAAACTAGGCATGTTAGAAAAGGTCGAAGGATAGAGCAGAAAGGTAAAAAGAGAGAGGATTCAAACTGGATAGAAAAGGGGATAATGGGATAAAGAGAGAAGGAACAAGAAACAAGAACAAAAGATAGAGATCGGAATTACATAACAAAGAAAGAAACTTGTTTGCATAGAGACAATGGCTGGCGTATTTAAAGGGGTTCTGCATGAAGAAATGGTAATAGAATCTATTGTAATTATAAAAGTGTAAAACAATAGGGGTTACTGACAATTTTACTGGTAAAGGTCACATTTTTCATTTCTTATCCACAAAAGAAAGCTAAATGATGATTAGATGAATTGAATTAATTGAAATGATTTTAGAAAGTGCTTAAAATGGGATTTGTCAATAACCAAGATTAGTTATTTTTATTATTATTTTGGAACCATAAATTAATTTTAGGGGATATGTGTTGCAGAACCAACCGATTAGAGATATATTGTAAGAGAGCTTTTCTCCATTTTCTTTTCTTTTTCTCTATCTTTCGTTTTGAAGGAATGACTATGATTATGTTACTATATTAACCACTGAGGTGTCACTTTCAAAGTAGTAAAAGGGGTGCAAGTCTAGGTTTTTTCATTCTTTTAGTGTTAACATGGGTATGGATTTAGAATTATGGTGAGAATATGTGATGAAAGGGCAAATCTGACGGACAAAATTCTGTAAATGATAAAAGAGTATTAACAATGTGAAGATAATTAAAGGTTAGACATGGATGAACTTTATCTTTAATATGATGGGCAAATATATTGTTATTTGTAAGATTTATACATGAAGTTTTAAAATATATATGTATATTTGCAATTAACTTCGAAATGAACTGGGGGCTATACAGAATGAGATTAAGATTTGAGATTAGGATTAATTTTTTGACCCTTTGTCGCTAAAATGGAATAGAAGTGAAGTCAAATGTTTAAAAGGAATATAGATCTACTGTCACATTTGCATGTAAAAGTGATGACTCGGGAACATGCTGTCTACTGAAAAGAGCTGTTTTAAAAAATTGTTAAAAATTGAATAAAATTTGGTTAAAAAAAAAAAAAGGAATGAAAATAGTTAAAATGCAGTGATAACTATCAAACAGCCAACTCTTGCTCATAAAGTGAAACCCTTTAGCAGAGAGGTCATTTAAGCTCTCCAGAAAAAGCAGACCCAGGAAAAGTAATCCTTAGATCCATTTGCAACATTTAAAAATAACAGCTAGTCTCACTCACCTCACAAGATATCCTAAGGAAACCACCCAGATTTAAGGAAAGGTCACATGCCCGCCAGAAAGGCAGTAAAAAAATCAGTGCCAAGCTTGCATCCTGCCTCTTGGAAGTATACCCCAAAGGGCAGTGCCAGATAGTACTAAAGCAGTGAAGGAAGACCCCCTCCCCAAATAGAAAAAGAAACCATGAGGCAAGAAAAATTCAAACACAATACAGATAATTAAATCACAACAGTAGCTGTTGCTTGTTGAAGCTGAATAGGGAACATTATCCCATCAATAAACACAGGATTAAATTTCACCAAGGACAGAATTAAGCTTCACCAAAAAACAGTTTTAGACCAAAACTCAGAAAGGGTATGTAAACTTGTTGAAAGAAATATCCTTCTGGGTTCAGTTCCAAGTGGGGAAAAAGACTCTGGAAACATGGAGGCTGCTTGGAAGGTTTAATGGTGGACAGGACCACGTGGCCTGGAGATCCAGAGTGAAAGGGAAGAGATCAATAAAAAAAGTGAGAAGGTCAAGAAGGACTGAGGTGCTGAGAGTGCCTGGGTTTTAGAACCTTTGTTGGGCCCCACCTTAGTGTTTCCTGGTCCTGTGTAAGAAATGTATCCCATTGGCTTTCAGACTCCCATGAGGGGCAACTCTGTAGGCTGTCCTGAGTTCTGCCTTGGTCTGGCCTTGCTCGATGATTTATGCCCTTAAAAGGGCTTTTGGCAATTGCTATAGCTTTACCTGCAGATCTTTCTTATGTAAAGTTTTCTGGCCCAGGCCTTAATGGCCCACCCATTAACAAAGGTGTGGGTGAGATTCTGCTTCTGAGTTTCTACTCTTGTTTGAGGAAATATTCTGCCTTTTAATATTTCCTAGGCTATTTCAATCTTCTAGGAGAGGGGTGGGTGCTAACTTCCTACAACCTCATGTGTGAATGTCAATCCTTCTAGCTAGCCATGAAGCCTTGCTGAAGGTCACTCATTTTGGTTCCCTGTCACTAAAAGCTTTGCTTCATTATTCAATGATTTCTTCAAAGTGCTGATTGTCCAGGGAAGTATTTCCTCCCAACTGTTAGTGTAAAAATCTTAAAACAACCCTTCCCCTTTAAGAAAGCCAAACCTCCCAAACTCTGGAATCAGGAAGTCTAGGCTGTCTGCCAAGAATGCAATAAAGGTGGAATTCTCCAAACTGCTTATAAAGTTAACAAGGGGTTCTATAGAACCGGATAGAACTGGAGAATCCCACCCCTACTCTCCAGCCATCTACACTCAGCCTGACTTCCAACCAGACTCCTCCTTCAGGGGTGCCAGCAGCTAATTAACTTCCACTCCATCCCACCATCCACCCATCCAATCCATCCGATTCAACAATTGGTGCTTGCTTCTGATTATCACCTTTGATTTAAAGCCATTGTTATTTTATCAAACTTTTAAAATAAAGCTTCAGTTTAAAGAATTTATATTCTTTAAATCGCATCAAACTAGCTTACTCTAAGATCGTATTAATTGCCGCATTAATGACAATATAGCAAAATTGATGACCAATGTCGATGTGTTATCCATCACCTTCAGGTTTCATAGAAGAGATTTTAAAGGATTCAAAATTATTTCAATATCATTTTGAAGACAGCTTTTATCCACTTAGTCATCACACCATCCCTCAGGTCTCTAATCACATCACAAAAGGTTTGTTTCACTTATAAAGCTAATGGCAGTATTTGTATCCTGATTAAGCCTATTTGGAGATTAGACAATTGTAGAAGAAAGATTTAATGTGGGATAAGAAACCAAGTTTTCTCCTCTTCAAGTTCCTGGATGTTCCCATTCTAGTTTCATCCCTTTCTGGAAAAGAATGAATTTTGGAATATTTCCAACTTTAAGCTGTACTTGGACCAAAATGGAGAGATAACAGCAGATCTGGGGATCAAGGTCTACTTGGTTCTTCCCAAAGTGGATCTCGACAAAGAGACTCTGGCGTATTTTGAAAGACAGAGACTTTCTATCAAACAAGATGCTCTTTCACGGCTAAAGTTGCTCAATAAGGTAGGAGAAATTTTGGTCTTTTCTCTGTTTTCTAGAGCCTGAGGTCCCATTTCCAGTGGGCCAAGCCTAGAGTCTCCAGGGTGGTTGGCCTTCCATGCCAGTTGGTGTCTTCTAATGGAAGTTCTTCAAGAGACAGGACCTCAGTGGAGTGGCTTTGCAATGAAAGCTCTCAAGATCTTACTGATCAAAGGTTTCTTTCTTCAGCACAGTTTAATTTCATATTGAAAAATCTAATGGAATGAGAGTTTCCTAAATCTTTTACAATAATTTTATTCTCAGTTTTAATATGACTATATCATCATACTTAAATCTTGTTTTCAATTCCATTGCTGTAGACTTTATTAAATAGAAAGTACTTTATTGTTAAATTCCAAAAGCAACAATAACTATTGTTGTGAGATTATTGAGGAGGAGGCTGCGGACCTGGCTTGTATTACCGAGACCTGGTTGGGCCCAGAGGGTGGTGCCCCTCTAGTTGAATTATGCCCTCCGGGTTTCCGGGTTGTGCACCAGCCGCGGGCCCAGGGAAGGGGTGGTGGGGTGGCTGTGGTTATTAGGGAGACCTTGCTTCCAAGGGAGGTCACTATCCCAGAGATAGGCGGAAGTGAGACCCTTCTCCTGAAATGGGGGCCTAATGGTCAGGTGGGCTTGCTGCTCGCATACCTTTTGCCCAGCTGTGTGACAGCAGCCCTGCCTGGACTTCTTGGCGTCCTCTGGGGGTGGCGGTGGAGTTCCCAGGCCTTATAGTCCTGGGGACTTTACCTGCCTTCCCTGGGGGTGCGTCGGGATTGGCCCAGGAATTCATGGCTTCTATGGAAGCCATGGGCCTGACCAATTAATTCATGGCCCCACTCATGAGGGGAACACTCTCGACCTAGTTTTTGTCTCTGAGTGGTGGCGTAGTGACAGAGGGCAAACCACTTTTACGGCTTTGCCCGTTCCATGGTCTGATCACTATCTCCTGCGGCTGGTCTTCCAACAGGCCACCCCCCACTGCTGGGACAGGGAGCCGCTTAGATGGTTCTGCCCCAGGTGCCTTATGGACCCTGAACGGTTCCAGGCGGAACTGGGGCCCCTTCCCTCTTCCCTCGCTTACAGCTCTGTCAAGGATCTGGCGGCCGCCTGGCAGCGGGCTGCATCGGAGGCCCTCGACAGGGTGGTCCCCATGCGACCCCTCACATGCCGCGGATCCCGGATGGCTCCTTGGTATTCAGAGGAGCTCCGGGAGATGAAACGCCGTCAGAGAGGTTTAGAGAGCAGGTGGAGGGCCACCCGCTCCCAGCTCGTCGAACCCAGCTAAGAGCCCATATTAGGACTTACCTGGGAGCTGTGAGGCGGCGAGAAGGTCTTATCTCTCCGCCCTCATAGCGTCCACAGATAACCGCCCAGCCACCCTGTTCTGGGTTACACGCTCTCTCCTTCGTCCTGAGGAGAGGCGAACCCACTGAGGGAAGGGCTGAGGAATTTGGTCAATATCTGTCGGATAAGATTGCCTGAATTCGGAGCGGGTTGTCCTCTAATTTGCAGTGGTCTGAGGAACGGGATATAGGTAGTCTGGCCACTACGTTCTGGGATGAGTTCGATCCTGTTTCCGAGGATGAAGTGGACGGGATTATGCGGCGCCTGAGTTCCACCACATGTTTGTTGGACCCGTGCCCTTCCTGGCTGTCTTATGCCGCCAGGGAGGTCACCTCTTGTTGATCCGGCAGTTGTCAATGCTTCATTAAGGGAGGGTGTTTTCCCCTCTGCCTTGAAGGAGGCGGTGGTGAGACCCCTCCTGAAGAAGCCTGCTCTGGATCCGACCGTGTTAGACAACTTTCGTCCAGTCTCCAACCTTCGCTTTCTGGGAAGGTTGTTGAGAGTGTGGTGGCCGGCAATTTCGCTTTCCTGGATGAAGCGGACTACCTGGATCCATGCCAATCGGGCTTCCAGCCTGGTTTCAGCATGGAGACGGCATTGGTCGCACTGATGGATGATCTCTGGAGGGCCGGGACAGGGGTTTTCCTCTGTCCTGGTCCTATTAGACCTCTCAGCGGCTTTCGATACCATCGACCATGGTATCCTTTGCGATGCCTCGGGGTTGGGGTGGGGGCACTGTTTTTGGTGGCTCTCCTCCTACCTCTCGGGCGGTCATCGGTGTTGCCAGGGGGCAGAGGTCGGCCCCAAGGGCAGTCACTTGTGGGGTCCCTCAGGGGTCGGTCCTCTCTCCCCTTTATTTAATATCTACATGAAACCGCTGGGTGAGATCATTCGTGGTTTTGGGGTGAGGTATCATCAATATGCTGATGATACACAGTTATATATCTCCACCCCAAACCAGATCAGTGATGCCCTCTCGTGATGACTCGCTGTCTGGATGCGGTACGGATCTGGATGGACAGAAACATGCTTGACTCAACCCGGCCAAGACTGAGTGGTTGTGCATACCGGCATCTCAGTCCAGTTTGGAATGTCCATCGTTAACCATAGGGGAGTGGTGTTGCCCCTGTGGATAGGGCAAGAACCTGGGGTCCTCCTGGATGCACGGCTCTGGTTGGAGGAGCAGGTGGGAGCCGTCACCAGGGGCTTTTGCCCAGGTCCGGCTGGTTCGCCAGCTCGCCCGTTTCTGGACGCGATGCCCTGCGTACAGTCACTCATGCCCTTGTTACCGCCTTCGACTACTGCAACGCTCTCTATTTAGGACTGCCCTTGCATACCATCCGGAGATTGCAGCTGGTGCAAAATGCGGCGGCTGGTGGTGATGGGAGTTTCCGGTTCTCCCATGTTACCCCCCTCCTCGCGGCCTGCATTGGTTGCCGGTTGCGCTCGGTGAGAATCAAGGTTTTAACTCTAACATACAAAGTCCTTCATGACATGGGTCCTTATTATCTAAGGGGCGACTGCTGCCGACATCGAATACCAACCGCCCTGTGCAAACTCATAGACAGGGGCTCCTTGGGGTCCCGTCGGCGGGCAATGCCGGTGGCGGTCCCCGACGGCGTGCCTACTCTACTGCGGTCCCTGACCTCTGGAACCAACTTCCCTTGGGGCTCCGCCTGGCCCCTGATCTCCGCACCTTCCGTCACGATTTGAAGACCTGGTTATTTAACCAATCCGGACTGTGACCCTGGGTGGTGTGGTCTTGGAGTTTTAACTTTGGGATTTTAATGTTAATTCGGCTTAATTTGTTTAATATAGTTTTTAGATAATTTATTGTTATATTGTTTTTAATTTGTAAGCCGAGTCCTTGGAGAGAGGGCATATAAGTCGAATAAATAAATAAATAAATAAATAAATAAATAAATAAATAAATAAAGGATCTGGCCAGTTGCTCTACCTCCTGCATCTGTTTAAAGTACTCAGAGATTTCTTATTTACCTCAGTGAAGACCAGAGGCTACCGGACTAATGTCCATTTCTCCCTCCATTTTGATGGATTGAGAGACCTAACATATTTTCTTTTCCATTCCTATTTTTCTCCTTAGTCCCTGCCTCAGTCCAGATGTGTGGAAAGTTGTCCTCCTGGATTTGTCAAGAGGGCTCGAGAAGGAGAGCCAGTTTGCTGTTACGACTGCATTCCTTGTCCAGAGGGACTTTCTCCACTCAGGAAGGTGGGTGACACTGAGGAAAATTGGAGGCCTTGTGGAACTGGATCTATCCAGAACATTTTCATGAAAGTGAAAGTTAAAGGACAGATTGACGTTCACTTGGTGTTTTTTTTTTCCCACTTTTAACCTGCACAATTTCTCATCTAAAAGAAAGTAAATCAAAAGGCTTTGAAGAAGGGAAAGGTTGGAAAAGATGAGAGGAGGTGGTGACAGACAGGGCAAACTTTAGTAACAGCAGAGGAAATATCTCTTCTGCTTTTTAGTCCGGATAGTTGCAGCTAAGTTCACCTTTCTAGGAACACCTGAGTTCTTTGGAACTTGATGAATTGTTTTAGGGCCACCTTCTGAAAGACCTTGCAATTCCCTGTTTATTGGCCTCCCCTTGAGGATCCCTGAGAAGGTGTCCCGGGTCCATAGTGTGCTACTGTGGATAGTTATGGGGGGAACTCATTACACAAATAGTCTTGCCAGGCATGTAGCTGAATCAATCAATCAGAATAGAGCTGGAAGGGACCTTGGGGGTCTTCTAGTCCAGCCCCTGATCAAGCAGTAGAAACTATACCATTTTCAGGCAAGTAATTTTTCTCACTGATAGGAAATTTCTCCTTAATTCCAGATTGCTTCCAGATGTTACAAGATACTGCAGGTATCCTCCAAGTCCAGTATATTAACTGCCATGTGGCAAGACTCAGGATGTTTGCCTGAAAAGATTATATGATTTATTGTTAACCTCTAATAACGTAGGTTCCTATGAAGATTATCCACATTACACTGGAAATAATTACCATCCTAGAACTTCCCTCAACCTTATATATCTATCTACATTATTTTTTAAAAAATAATGTAAATGTTAAAAAAACAGAATATTAAGAAAATGTTGTTTTCAACTTAATAAAAAATACTGCTTTTTTGCTTTCTCAGATACTCAAAAATGCACCAAGTGTCCAGATGATCAATATCCAAATAAAGAGAGAGTCCAATGTATTCCCAAAGTTATAACCTTCCTGTCTTATGAAGAACATCTGGGCATAATCCTGGAATCTTTTGCCCTGCTCTTCTTCCTAACCACAGGCCTTGTTTTAATCATCTTCATTAAATACCGAGAAACTCCTCTTGTCAAAGCCAACAACCGGGACCTCTCCTACATCCTCCTGGTCTCCCTCCTGCTTTGCTTCTCATCTTCTTCTCTCTTCATTGGTCAACCAAGGAAAGCCACCTGCCTTCTCCGACAAACAGTCTTCAGCCTCATCTTCTCAGTTGCCGTTTCTTCTCTCTTGGGCAAAACCATCACGGTGGTGCTGGCTTTCCTGGCCACAAAACCAGGAAACCGAGCAAAGAGATGGTTGGGGAAGAGCTTGGCCAACTCCATCATCCTTTCTTGTTTTATTGTCCAAGTTAGCATCTGTTCCATCTGGCTTGGAGCTTCTCCCCCTTCCTGACTCTGACCTCCACTCCCAGCCTGGAGAGATCATCCTGAAATGCAATGAAGGGGCCGTTGTCATGTTCTACGTCACCCTCAGCTACATGGGCTTCCTGGCTGCCATCTGCTTCACGGTGGCTTTCCTGGCCAGGAATCTGCCTGGGGCCTTCAACGAAGCCAAACTGATCACCTTCAGCATGCTGGTGTTCTGCAGTGTGTGGGTGACTTTTGTGCCCACCTACCTGAGCACCAAAGGGAAATACATGGTGGCTGTGCAGGTCTTTTCCATCTTGGCCTCCAGTGCTGGTCTGCTGGGCTGCATCTTCATCCCCAAGTGCTACATTATCCTTCTGAGGCCAGACCTGAACACAAAGGAGCAGCTTACAACCAGAAGAAATGTGGAGACGTGAGACAGAGGAAATTCAGCTCCAAGCTATTTTCCATAATGAGTGGGACAAGGATTTTTATTCAAATTAATAAAGAGTGTCTGGAAGAATGTGAAACCAATTTCTTGGAGCAATGAGAATATGTTACCAAGATAGAAATAAAGATTTAATGCACGTGCAATGTTTTATTAAACAATCTCTCTTGAGGTTGGTAATGGTGGGTTGGCATGAAGGTACCTTGAGGTGTTCTAATTATGAATATTCTTGGTTATATCATCTATTAGATATTTATATTGATGGTTATCATTTTGTTCTCCTTTCCCCAAATGTATAAATATGAGTGTATCCTTTTGTCTGTAAGAATCTGTCTTGCCCTTTTCTAGAGGGAAATTCCTCCAGCGGACACTAAATGAATAATTCCACCAGTGAGCTTTGATTATTGGGGTTTTTGGGTCCTGCATTTGATTCCACAGAAACTGGTGTCAGGAGTGGGATTCACAATCTTCCATATTCCACCAGGGACAACAGCTAGGGCTCCCCTACAGGGTGAGGGTTGTGAGGTTGATCCCATTTTCCTTCCTGATGCCCCATAAAGGCTCCGTTTAGGACTGTGTGTGTGAGGCCACAACCTGTGTCTGAAGGTCTGTTGTGGTGGGGAGCTTTGTTCAGTCTATGTGGCATCTCCTATCCCAATTCTCAGCCACCCTGGTCCTGCTGCGACCTCAGCTAGCGATGGCTGGAGGGTCCAAGAACCAGGGGGGATTTGGCTTTGGAGGGCCAGTGTGACCTTCCTGTGTCGAAGAATGGAGACTGGCCAGAAGCTCTGTCCAAACTCCCTTTTCCTTTGTCTGAAGGGAGGAATTGATCCCAGGCAGGGAGGAAGTGGATGATGGGGCCCAGGCAGACTCTGATTGGGGAAGGAACCTTTCCCCCAACAGACAGAGAAACCCGCTGTGGCTCAGGGCTGGGAGGGGGTCCGATGCCCCACTGGGGCCCCACAGGCTGAGAAAAGGAAAGGGATCATGAAATCATGAAATGGAGGATCATGAAATGCTTTTCTTCCCAGGTGGGAAGAAAATGGCCCCAGATGTGAATCAAGGACCACAGTAACCAGCGCAGGGAAGGAAGAGGGGAGGCTGGCCAGGAACAGCCTCCAATTCCAGAGACAGACAGAGATCAGACAGACCATGATCTGAAGGAAAGGAGAGAATCGCTGGGAGAAAAGCAAATGGGAGATTTGTCCACTCTGGGGGACTTGGGGGATCCACTGGGGCTCGGCTGGCTTTGGAAACCCCATGGGGAACTCTGTGTCCAGCAGAATATCTGAAGCCTGGACAGAGTCAAACTCAGCGGTCATCTTGTGCCCAGGAAGTGGACAGATACCGGGGAGCCTCTCGGGAGAGAGAGGGTCGCAGGGGCTCCTCTTGGCTTGAGATGGCTGGAGTCAGTCTGGGAGCCAATGGAGACGTTCAAAGTCCCCTCTTCCCTCCCTTCCTGGATCTTCTGACTTTAATCTAATGGGTTTCAAGGAATCTAAACTGTCCCTGATATTCCATAGTTTCAGGTGATTTATACACAAAGCTGCCTGCAGAGGGAAGATTTTATGAGTCACTTTTGAATCGGAATAGAGCTGGAAGGGACCCTGGAGGTCTTCTAGTCCACCCCCCTGCTCAAGCAGGAGACCCCACTCCATTTCAGACAGGCGGCTGTCCAGCCTTTTCTTAAAATCTCCCCATGAATTAAAAATTAGAATTGTAGAAAAAATAAATAAATCAGAGGAGGAAAATTAGAAAGAAACCCCCCTTTTCCAGTCCATATGAGAGTGTCTGAAGGGGTCCTAAGGAGGCTTTCCCTGACCTCACCAGAGCTATGGGGAAAGTGAGGCACAGAGTCGGGGAACCCTCTGTGGGGTCCAAGAGGACATCCAGACCCTCCACATTTCCCACCAGCTGCTGAAAGGAGAAGCAGGTCTCTTCCGGTCTCCTGCTCCTCCTCCGTGATGGCCCTGGAGATGCTCCGGTCCTTCCTGCCCCTTTGCTCTGGGATCCCTTCCTGGGGATCCTGAGAACCTCATCCCTCCTGGCCACCATGGGATTGGGTGGGAAAGGATCCCCAGGAGAGAGATCCCTGTGTTGGCCATGATGGGGCTCGGAGGGGAGGGAGACCCCCATTCTGGACAGGGAAGAGGGATGTGAAGGGGCTTGAAAGGATCCATGGGGGCCAAAGCAGGCTCCTTCCCTCCATGGAGGCTCAGGCACAACTGCCTCCCCATTTCCTGTGCTCCCTCACCAGCCCCAGGAAGGTCAAGAATGCCCCAGGATTTCAGGA
>SOZL01000065.1:0-23084 GCA_009733165.1 Naja naja | reverse complement strand
CCCTTAACATTATTACAGATAGTTTGTATGTTTCACATCTGGTCTCTTGTATATATGATGCTTACATTTCTCCCTCAACCCCTGTCCCTTTAATGAGACTTTTTTACAGCTCAGGATTTGTTACATCTCCGTGCTCATCCACTGTTTGTAGCACATATTAGAAGTCATCAACATCTTCCTGGATTTTTATCAGAAGGAAATCATATGGCAGATGAGGCATGTAAAACCAACCCGTCCTCTTGTCTGTATACCTTAACAGCAGGAGAAAGCCATGACTATTTTCATCAGAACAAAAGGCTCTTGTCAAGCAGTTTGGTATTACTCATCAAGAAGCCTCTGCCATAATTCAGCAATGTCCAACATGCAGTCTACAGGCATCTACAATCCCACAAGGGGTCCAAGGGGTACTAGTGCTTGTGAGACATGGCAAATGGATGTAACTCAATATCCATCCTTTGCCCTTGGAAATTCATTCATGTTTCCATTGATCGTATTCAGGTTTCATCATGGCAACCTTGCAAAGGGGTGAAACCATAAAACAAGTTATTAATCATTGTATTCGGACTTTCGTAGCGTTGGGATGTCCAAAACTCTAAAACTGACAATGGACCAGCTTATACGAGCTCTGCCTTTGCACAATTTTGCCATCACTGGTCAATAATCCATAAATTCGGCATTCCTTTCAATAGCCAGGGCCAGGCCATTATAGAGAGAGCGAATTTGACTCTTAAACAGGCCTTGGACAGACACTTGGGGTCAAAAGGCATCAGCCCCCGGCCCTCCCAGCGTTGCAAAATGTATTAAATGTTTGCTTATATTCATTGAATTTTCTTAATCTCACTGGATCTCCTGCCTCCACTGCTGCTCGAGACATTTTCCCTCCTCCCTCCCTCTTCTCGTCCTCTGGTTTATTATAGGCATCTTCGGATCCAGCTTGGAAAGGTCCAGCTCAACTGATCACCTGGGGAAAGGCTCGCAGCAGTTCAATTGCCTGATCGAGTTTTGTGGGTTCCGGCTGCTGTATCTGCCCTGTCATCTCAATCAACCAAAAGAAAGATGAAGATCCTCCTGATCCTATCCCTGATCTCTGCCTTTCTGTCTCTAATGCCTCTTCCTCTCTTCCTAAATGTACTCTCCTTGAACGTCTAAGTGCTTATATAGAGTTCCTCATTGTAGAGTGCACAACCCTCTTGGGGGTCGTGCGGAACTTGTTTGCAGACAAGCGCCCCATCCCTTGCATCCAGCTCAGTGGACATGGCTAAAGAATGGATATCCAATCCATCCCTCTAACAATACTTACATTATATCCTCTCCTGTTCCTCTTCTCTGTTAATTTTTAACATTTCATCTGAAGACTACGGCACTTATGTATGCTCCCTGTTTTCCCAAAGCAAGAAAGATCTTTTGATATGAAAGTTTCCCTTCTCTCCTTGCCTTTTCCCATGTTTCTACCTGCAGTTCTCCGCTTGCGGCTCCTATTCCGAACACAGCAGAACCTGCATCGTCCTGCTAATTATACTTGGACTATTTTGGACTTCCAAGGGAGCATCCTTCATTCCATCTCTAATCGAACTCTGTGGCCTTGGTTTCCTACACTTTACTTTGACTTTGCTGAAATGCTGGTGGCCCATGGATTTAAACATAAAACAAAATGTGATCCTTCCCCTCGGGGAGTCTGGAACATTGGTCCAGGCCTGTATATCTGCCCAGGACATCTTACTGATCTCTCCCACCTAGATAAATGTGGAACCATCTCTGATTGGTACTGCAAGTCCTGGCAATGTGTGTCAACTGGAAAGATTTGGTGGACTGCTCCCTATACTACTGACTATATCAAAGCTGTACTAGGCCCTGATAACAATTTGCCTTGGAATTCCTGCTCCAATTGGGCCTGCTGCGTTCGCGCCTTAATCCTATGACTGTTACTTTTACATCTCACGGAAGGAGTCTTCCAATTACTGAATGGTTTAATGGGAAAAATGGGGAAAGGTCGAGCGATAAGTCCAGAAACAGTCATCCAGGTAATATATTCATAATCCGTCTAACCATGTCCTTAGAAACATCCCCACCTGTGGGCCCAAACAAACAAGTCAATTCGCCCTTTTACAGCCCTTGACTAAAAGAAACAATCCATTGGTGTCCTTGGTCTCCTCTGCATGATGCCCTTGTGGCAGCCGTGCTTTTCCTAACAATGATAGTAGGTGTTGGCTGTGTATGTCTTCTCAACCCCTTTTTAGGAGGCCATAGGTTCCGCCTTACCTTTTGCCAATAGCACCTCAGATGCTGGTTGCAGGTGGTCTAACTCTTCTATAACGGTATCCTCAATTGAAGGTCAAGGTTGTTGCCTTGGGTATGTACCCTCTAACTTTTCTCACTTTTATCAATGCCTCCTCAGATGCCTATATTTTCTGCACAATCTACTTATCCAAAGAAAGGCTAGGTTTAGCGCTGAAGGGTGGGCTACAATGTACACTACTCTATCAACTGCAAATCTTTTCAAGCGTTTCACCGGTCAGTTTTTATTCCTTCCAATGGCTCTATTTGGGCCTGCTCACAGGTGCTACTGCATGTGTCAGTGGAGACATTTTACACACACAAAGAGCTTTTGCATTCAGGTTTATCTTCTCCCTAAAATGTCTGTTTTTCCAATAATGAGTTCCTTTCATGGAAACACCCCAGTACTTTCCACGAACCAAGCGGAAGTGGTTACTACCATGACCTTGGCCTTCTCCTGGGCCTAGGAGCAGCTGGTGCGGCAACAGGATCGCAGGAATGGTTGTGGCTGACCAAAACATCCATAAGCTCAGTGCTGAAATAGATGATGACCTCGAGCATTGAGCAATCTATGGTTGCCCTCAAAGTCCCTCACCTCTCTTTCGAAGTAGTTCCTGCAAAATAGGAGGGGCTTGGACTTGCTATTCCTTAAACAGAGGCGGTCTGTGTGTCAGCCTTGAAAGGAATGTTGTTTTATACCGACAGTTCGGGCATTGTGACTCTATGGCAGAATTAAATACCGATTAAAGATAGAAAAGAAGTTCCCAATCCCACCGCGTGGTACCAGGAAATGTTCAATTTCTCTCCCTGGTTGACCACCCTCCTCTCGGCCTAGCGGTCCTCTGATTTTGTTGCTCCTTGCATGTACAATTGGCCCATGTGTCATGGGGAGAGTTCTAGCATTCTTGAAACAACGACTAAACAGTATTGGAGATGATGTCCTCTTGCTAAAGCACACTGTTGAAAATGAATTCAAGCAACCTCTTTTAGACTTAGCCTCTGAGTCTGATGAAGACTCTGAATCGAGAACTTTTCCTTTGGAAAAGCGTGCGACTCCCTCAGGGCTCTCCGGAGGGATCCACTAGGGATGTCATAGCTTTAGAAGGTTATTAACCATCTTAAAAAAAAAAAAACAGAGGACATATGGATATATCTTATGTTTTCTTATGTTCAGGTTTTCTTAGGCCTCACAGCCAAAGGAATTGACTTGACCTTGTTCAGAGCTACATGATATCTTATGTTTTCTTAGGCCTCAGCTAAAGAAATTTGACTTGTCCTTGATTACAAGATACAAATGCCTGACAGATTTGATGTACTACTCCCATTGCATTCCTTTCAGAGCTGCAAGATACTAGTGTCTGACAGACTTGATTCATAGTACCCAATTGCATTCCTCCTCTAATTAAGTTTTGTTTTCCCTGAGTTTGGTTTCTATTCTGCTGAAATTTATGATTTCCTGTAAACCAGGTGGTGTTTTGTTGATCGCATGCTCAGACTCACGCTGTTTGGTAACTTTCCATATGCTACTCCCTCCTTGCTGTAGTTACCCCTCCCTGCTAAATCTGCTTAATAAAAGAGACTGTTGATCTGTTCAGGGGACAAACATCACCCAGGCACCCGTGCTCTCTCATCTTTAGAAACTTCTTGTGTGGTGTCTCTTATTTGGCTTCTTTAGTCCTTGCGAGGACCCCTAAATTGTCTGGCGAGGGCTGAGACTTCGTTCCTGCAGGAACCCAGGACAACATCAGCAGGGAACCTGGACAACGAGTAAGTGTTGCAGACCTTGCTGCAGCACAGAAGTCAATGTTTCTTTTTCTTTTCTTATCCTCCCTCACTTCACTTGCTAAACACTATGGTTAAATATGAAAGATGTAACTAAGTTCCTTATAATTAACAGACTTTTATTTGGGGAGCTCCAAAGACAGAAGATGTAATACATTTGTAGGTTGAATGTCAATTGCAGAAGAAAGAGAGAGATCAGAGTCTTGGACTGCACGTTAGACAGACAACCTATTGGGAGATTTACATTAAAGCAACATATTTCCTGTGCAGTCAGAATTCAAATATTTATATAAAATCCATATCTTTATTGGAACAAAGCAGTTCAGTTGAAATCTACATATGAGTCTGATTGCAGTAAATTATTGGAGTAATACAGAAATTGCATTTTATTCTTTTCTTTCTTGAATTTCATTTTATATACTATGTTGTTAATGTTCTGTGTTTAAAATTCTGTTTCTTGATATTGCCTAACAGCTAATCAACAATAATCTCTTTAATTTGCTCATCAAAACAATGTTGGATTTATTAAAAGCTAATATTTGGGACTTGATTTGACCCTAAGTATAACACAACATTCTTCATTGCTTTTTCAGTTCAGTTATGATACTTCTTCAGAGGCTTTAAGTGATAAAAGTCAATTCCCCTTTTTCAATGAGTTACTCCCCCAAAATAGAGTCATGTGCCCAGCAACTATCCAACTCCTTTTCCACTTCAGATGGACCCTGATTGGTCTCTTTGCTTCAGACACAGAAAATGGAGAGAACTTCATGAGAATTTTTACTCCTATGCTTGTCAGGAATGGGATTTGTGTTGTTATATTACAACAATTCTCAACAACTGGACCTACAGCAGCCCTCAGGGAGGCCCTCTCTAAGTGGAGACAAGTCAATGTCTTTGTTCATTTCATGGAATTAGATTCCATTGCGGACAGAATTCTTCCTTTCCATTTAACATTTGAGGATTTGTCAGGACCCACTGAAGGGAAAGTGTGGATCATCACAATTTTTGCTGGGTATGGAATAAACGAGGATGGACTTCTCAAATATATCCATAGTATTTGGAACTTTGGCTATCTGACAAAAGAAAGGCCAGTGGATGATGCCTTTGAACCCAATTTCTTTGTGGAAGATCAATTTATAAATCATTATTTTCGCTGTTTTCTTCTCAAGCACATCTGTTCTGTCAAAGGCCACACAAGATGCACCCAGAAAGCCCCAGTGGAGACCCAGAGGAAAAGGAACAGGATCCGGTTCAGAAATGACCCCCATTCATACAATATCATTCAGACTCTGGCCCAGGCCTTGAATGCTGCCTATTCCTCCAGAAAGAGGAGGAGAAGGAAGGAGGGCGAAGAGAGATTGGGGTCTCCAAGGCTGCAGCCGTGGCAGGTATGGGGTCCCAATAGGGGTCCATTCATCTTGGTTCCTTTGGAGAAGGAACCCAAAGGAGAAGGAGAGGAATCGTCTCAATCTGCTTGTCAAGAAATCATGAAGTCCAGGCAGTTCAAATGAACATAAAGGTTCACCCCAGGCTCATGCTGTCCACAAGAATCAGAATCACCAACGGTCAAGGCAAACAGGCGGTAGACAAGGGTCCACAGAATTCTCAGGGGAGGGGCTGGACCCAGATCTCCTGTGGGCGGGACTCAAGACTAATGGTGCCTTTGACCCCCTCACTCAGGCTCAGTCTGGTCATCCCCTACCCTACTTATGCTACAAAAGATCTTCAGATTTCGGCAATCTAATTGTTCAGGGGGAAGAAAGAATAGATAGCAGGACAGACAATTTTGGATATTAAACATGGCTAATGCTAAAAGGCTGTGTACATAAATAAATTCCTGCATGTATGTTTTATAAGTAGGATCACAGAATTTTACTGTTATGAATTTGTAAGAGCCCCTGAGACCATCTAGCCCAACCCCTCCTCTCTGCATGAATCCTAGTTAAAACTTCTCTGACTGATGGCTGCTCAGTCTTTGCATTCAGACAATCCATGAAGAGGAGAGTGAACTGCTCTGCTTCACTGGCTCAGCTCTAAAACAGCTCATCCTTTTAGAATATTTTTCCCTTCATTCATCTAAAATCTTCTCTCTTCTAACTGAATTTCATTTCATTTCATTTATTTAGATTTGTATGCTGCCCCATCTCCGGGGGGACTCGGAGCGTCTCACACAAAGAATAAATACAAGGCATTAAAATATAAAACCATCCAAATAAATCCCTAAAATACAATTAAACCTAATTAATTAAAAAAGACCCCTACCAAAATCCAGGCCGGCCTGTACAAATTGGCAATTCCATCGCATATTCTTTCCATAAAGTCCAAATCAATACCAACTTATAATAATAAAGCAAAGCATAGATTGCCCCCAGTTCTTTCTAATTCGGGGGGTGTCCCCTCAGTGGTTTATATATATCTTCATTCCCTCATCTATAATCCTGAATTAAATGTCTATTTTACTTAATTATAATAATAATCGTATCCTAGAAAAATTAAACTATCCTATATTGTATTTTTAAATCAGATTCCGCAATATATTTTCACCCTTTACTTCCATAAGGTATAATTATAATATTAAAATTATATTTCTTAATATTAAAATTAAGAAAAGAAAATAGAAAAAAAGAAAAAATAATAATTAATCCATTTAACTATCCTGGTCACTGATATTACTCCCCTTTTAAACCTCATCACAGTTCATTTCCATCATTTCAATATATACTAAGCATTAACCTTTTTTCTAACAATAAAAAAAGAAAACAAAACAAAACAATACATACATTCATCTTCTAAGAAACTATCAGTGGCCCTCCTTTCTCTCTATGGCCTATATTCTATCACAAAATACATTATTACTGCTTTTCATAGCCATGAAAAATCTTTCTTAGTTCATTAACCAGTATCCTCATCTCTAAATCCTAATTGAATATCTATTTTATTTAATTAGTATATTTTCTTCTTTTACTTCCATAAGATTTTGTTTATAATATTAAAAAAAAGGTAGAAAGAGAGACAATTAATCCATTTAGTTAATCCTGGTCACTGATGTTAATCTCATTTTAAACTTCCTCACAGTTCATTTCAATCATTTTAATATATACTAAACATTAACTTTTCTTCTAACAATAAAAAAAGAAAAAGAATCATACATTGATCTTCTAAGACAATATCAGCGATCCTCCTTCCTCTCTATGACCTATATTCTATAATTTTTAATCACAAAATACCTTATTACTACTTATTTATTTATTTATTATTTATTATTTGAACTTATATGCCGCCCCATCTCCGAAGACTCGGGGCAGCTTACAACTAAAAAGCAAAGAACAATAAATACATTAAAAAACAATTAAATCAAAATTATAAGCCCAAATATTTATAAAATGAGTTAAAAATTTAAAAATAACCCTCCCCAAAGGGTCACAGCCCGGTTGGTCAAATAGCCAGGTCTTCAACTCATGCGGAAGGTGCGGAGGTCAGGGGCCAGGCGGAGCTCCAAAGGCAGTTGATTCCAGAGGTCAGGGGCAGCAACAGAAAAGGCTCGTCGAGGAACCGCCAGCCGGCATTGGCCCGCGGAACCCGAGGAGTCCTTGCCTATGAGCTCGAACAGGGCGATCGGTGTTTGACATCGGAAGAAGGCTCCCTTAAATATTGAGGACCCATGTCGTGAAGGACTTTGTATGTTAACACTAAAACCTTGAATCCACCAGCCGGCAACCAATGCAGGCCGCAGGAGGGGTCACATGGGAGAACCGGGTAACTCCATCACCACCAGCGCCGCCGCATTTTGCACCAGCTGCAATCTCGGATGGTATGCAAGGGCAGTCCCAAATAGAGAGCGTTGCAGTAGTCAAGCCTGGAGGTAACAAGGGCATGAGTGATCGTGCGCAGGGCGTCCCGATCCAGAAAAGGGCGAAGTTGACGAACAAGGCGGACCTGGACAAAGGCCCCCTGGCAACGGCCCCCACCTGCTCCTCCAGCGAGCCGTACATCCAGGAGGACCCCCAGATTCCGCCCCTATCCACAGGGGGCAGCACCTCTCCCCTATGGCCAAAGATGGATAATCTTGACTGGGTCGGGGCGCCGGTATGCACAGCCACTCAGTCTTGGCGGGTTGAGTCGAAGCATGTTTCCGCTCATCCAGTTCCGTCGCATCCAGACACCGGGTCATCAGGAGAGGGCATCACTGATCTGGCCTGGGGTGGAAATGTACAGCTGAGTATCATCAGCGTACTGATGGAATTTCACCCAAACCACGGATGATCTCACCCAGCGTAGATGTTAAACAAAGGGGAAAGGACCGACCCTGAGGGACCCCACAAGTGAGGGCCCTAGGGGCGACCTGACCCCCTGCCAACACCGATGCGACCGCCCGAGAGGTAGGAGGAGAACCACCGAACGGTGCCCCCACTCCCAACCCCCAAGGCGAAAAGGATACCATGGTCGATGGTATCGAAAGCCGCTGAGAGGTCTAATAGGACCAGGACAGAGGAAAAACCCTATCCCGAGCCCTCCAGAGATCATCCATCAGCGACCAATGCCGTCTCCGTGCTATACCCAGGTCGGAAGCCCGATTGATACGGATCTAGGTAGTCCGCTTCATCCAGGAAAAGCGGAACCTGTTGAGCCACCACACTCTCAACAACCTTCGCCAGAAAACGAAGGTTGGAGACTGGACGAAAGTTGTCTAACACAGTCGGGTCCAGGGCAGGCTTCTTCAGGAGGGGCCTCACCACCGCCTCTTTCAAGGCGGCGGGAAAGACACCCTCCCTTAAAGAAGCGTTGATAACTGCCCGGAGCCAACCGCAGGTGGCCTCCCTGGCGGCATACTTCTCCTACCCTTGCGGAATCCCCTTCCTTAAATTCATTAACCAGTATCTCTATGTATTCTAGGCAAAGAAATATTCTCTTTTGTTCCACAGTCCCCATATTTCTTTATTTTCTGTTCCTGTTCCTCAATCCCTCTCTTCCCTTTTATTCTCCCAATCCTTTTCTTTCTCTGAGTTATATCTCTCAATATATATGCTTCCCTTCCCCCTTTTACTCTTCTGCTGTTTCTTTCTGTCTTTCCGATTTTTACAAGTATTCCCCATTTTAATTACTTTCTTAAATCTCCCGTTTTTAACCCTCCTTCTTTTTCCTCTTCTTTGTGAAATTCTTGGTGTTGATTGCTTGCTTAAGATGGCTTCTTCTTGAACTAACTCCTCCTTCTCTGAGGTTTCTTTTTCATAAACTTCAATCGCCATTTCCAAATCTCTTAGTTTAGAGACAAGTGATTCACCTCTCACATGTAGTAGTTCTTTGAAGTTTTTAAGTTCCATTTTTAAGTCCCACAAAGATACCATCGTTGCACAATCTTATGTTTTATAGTCATTAAAGTCCACAAATCAGTTCTCTTTTTCTTTTTTCTCCTTGAGATTTTCTGTATTCACAATTATTCCAAAAGTGGGTTCATAGCAAAGTCACCAATTGATTCAGCATTCCATGTCTTTTCTTTTATTTATAGTTCAATTTTCACTTTCTCGGGTAGTTATTATATTATTTCAATATTTCCTTTTCAGAATATCAAATCAGATTAATAGAAAGGTAGGAATGTCTCTTTTTCAACGTAAAGTTTTGTCCACAGGGTGACACCCTCCGTTATACAATGTCCTTGCCTGTTCTCCCCCCTCCAGTTTTATTGTTCAGGGCTTTCCAAGCCTCGATGTTCCAAACCAATCAAATCTTTTAATATTCTTAAATTCAGCTTTAAGTTGTATCTGTTTATTTCCACTGTATTTTAATGCAATTTATTTAACTATTTTATTCCGGCTTCTTCCTATTCTGGTTTGAAGCCCCACTCAGCTGTAAGAAGTATTTTCACTTTTTTTCTATTTCTAAATCTGCCACTTTCTTCCTTTAAAAAAAAATTCTTTAAACCGCAATCCCGGGGTACCTTTTAAATCAGTTGTTGCGCCAAATTATCCCAGTTCTTATGTTGTCCACTTCTTTCTTCCCTCCTGCACAATGCTTAGTCTGGCTGGGTCCTTCTCTTCAGGGTGGCCATTTTGGACAACCACTCGGTCGTCTTCATGGGGAAAAAATGCCAAGCCCAGGGAGGAGAGATGTGGCTCTCCTTGACCTGGCTTGTGGTTTTCCCTTAATCCGCCACCCCTACGAGGCAGCTTCAGCTCCTAATCCAATGGATCGGGGCTCTCCGACGAGTGACCATGAACCGAGGCTGCGCACAGTCGCGGTCCTCGGTCCATCAACAAGGAGGGGGGAACCGGAAGTCCAATAAATTCCAAATTTTATAATAATCTTTTTCTTCTTGTTCTCTAATCGTCATTGTCAATCTACTCATTTCTGCACATACAATTATTTTCTTAACTATTTCCTCTTCTGTTGGAATTTTTCCATTTCTCCAATTTTGTGCAAATACAATCCTAGCTGCTGTTAATATATTAATAATCAAATATGTTAACTTTTATTATAACCCTCAGGCAGAATTCCCAATGAAATTTTCTGTGGTTTTAAATCTATAAGTTGTTTTATCATGTCCAATACTTTTTAGTCTCTGTGCATGTCCACCACATGTGGTAGTATGATCCTGGTAGCTTCTAACATTTCCAGCACTTCGCCGACATCTTCAAACATCTTAACAATTCTCATTGGTGATAGATGCCACCTGTAAAACATCTTATACAAATTCTCTTTATAGGCCGTTGACATAGTTAATTTATAATTTCTAGACCATAGTATCTGCCATTTATCCAAGTCTATTCCATATTCCCCACACAATCATTGTTTCTTTTACTTGTTCATCCTCTAATTTCACTCCTAGTAAATAACCATATAGTATTTTAATCAACTTCTCATCAGTGCCTGTTAGGATTTTATCCAATTAAGTCAATCCCTAATAAAACCCAGACATTTTAATATCTTTCTCATATGTATTTGCAAATACGAATACCAATTTATTTTTATCCCTTGTAACTCTAATTCTTGCTTTGTCCTGAGTTCACCCTTTTCATTTAAAATTTCTTGATATCTAATAATAAATTCCTTTTTAAAAAGCTGTGGATATGTAAAAGCTTCTAATGTTGATAGCTTGTTTTTTTTTAACCTGCACAATTTCTGACCTAAAAGGAAGTAAATCAAAAACATTTTGAAGGAGGGGCTGGGAAGCGATGGGAGGAGGGGGTGGCAGACAGGGCAAGCTTTACTAACAGCAGAGGAAATATCTCGTCTGCTTTTTAGTTCAGATAGGTGCTGCTAAGTTCACCTTTCTAAGAACACCTGAGTTCTTTGGAACTTGGTGAATTGTTTCCGGTCCACCTTCTGAAAGACCTTGCAACTCCCTGTTTATTGGCCTCCCCTTGAGGATCCCTGAGAAGGTGTCCCTGGTCCATAATGTGGTGCTGTGGATAGTTATGGGGGTAACTCATTACACAAATAGTCTTGCCAGTCATGTAGATGAATCAATCAATCAGAATAGAGCTGGAAGGGACCTTGGAGGTCTTCTAGTCCAGCCCCTGATCAAGCAGAAGAAACTATACCATTTCAGACAAGTCACTGTCCAATCTCTTCTTAAAAACCTCCAATGTTGAAGAACCCCAAACCTCTGAAGGCAACTTCTGTTCCACTCATTAATTGTTCTCCCTGATAGGAAGTTTCTTCTTAATTCCAGGTTGCTTTCAGATATTACAAGATACTGTAGGTATCCTCCAAGTCCAGTATATTAACTGCCATGTGGCAAGACTCAGGATGTTTGCCTAAAAAGATTATATGATTCATTGTTAACCTCTAATAAGGTAGGTTCCTATGAACATTACACTGGAAAGAATTACCACCCTAGAACTTCCCTCAACTTCATATACCTAGCTACATTATTTTAAAAAAATTTATATCCTTCTTATGCTCTTTTTAATGAAATTGTTAAGAAATACTTTTGGAAAATGCCCAAGGTTTCAGCTGTTATCCAAAGAAGATATTTCTTGTAACATAAAAGCACAAAATACTAAAGAAATATTGCTTTTTTCCTTTATCAGATACAGAAAAATGCACGAACTGTCCAGATGATAAATTTCCAAATCAGGACAGAGTCCAATGTATTCCCAAAGTTATAAACTTCCTGTCTTATGAAGAACATCTGGGCATCATCCTGGTCTCTTTTGCCCTGCTCTTCTTCCTATCCACAGGTCTTGCCTTAATCATCTTCATTAAATACCGAGAAACTCCCCTTGTCAAAGCCAACAACCGTGACCTCTCCTACATCCTCCTGGTCTCCCTCCTGCTTTGTTTCTTGTCTCCTTTTCTCTTCATAGGACAACCAAGGAAAGTCACCTGCCTTCTCCAAGAAATGGTCTTCAGCATCATCTTCTCAGTCGCCATTTCTTCTCTCTTGGCCAAAACCATTATGGTGGTGCTGGCTTTCCTGGCCACAAAACCAGGAAACCGAGCGAAGAGATGGTTGGGGAAGAGCTTGGCCAACTCCATCATCCTGTCTTCTTCTGCTGTCCAAATTATCATCTGCTCCATCTGGCTGGGAGTTTCTCTCCCCTCCCTGACTCTGACCTCCACTCCCAGCCTGGAGAGATCATCCTGCAATGCAACGAAGGGGCTGTTGTCATGTTCTACGTCACCCTCAGCTACATGGGCTTCCTGGCTGCCATCTGCTTCACGGTGGCTTTTCTGGCCAGGAATCTGCCCGGGGCCTTCAACGAAGCCAAGCTGATTACCTTCAGCATGCTGATCTTCTGCAGTGTGTGGGTGACTTTTGTGCCCATCTACCTGAGCACCAAAGGGAAATACATGGTGGCTGTGCAGGTCTTCTCCATCCTGGCCTCCAGTGCTGGTCTGCTGGGCTGCATCTTCATCTCCAAGTGCTACATTATCCTTCTGAGACCAGACCTCAACACAAAAGAACAGCTTACAGCCAGAAGAAATGTGGAGATGTGAGACAGAGGAATTTCAGCTCCAAGCTATTTTCCATACATGAGTGGGGCAACAATTTTTATTCAAATAAATAAAGAGTGTCTGGAAGAATATGAGGAAACCAATTTCTTGGAGGAATGAGAATGTTACCAAGATAGAAATAAAGATTAAATGCACGTGCAATCTTTTATTTAGACAATCTCTTTCTTGAGAATGGTAATGGTGGGTGGGCATGAAGGTACCTTGAGGTGTTCTAATTATGAATATTCTCAATTGTATCATCTATTAGATATTCATATTGATGGTTATCATTTTGTTCTGCTTTCCTGAAATGTATAACTGTGTGTGTATCCTTTTGTCTGTGGGAATCTGTCCTGCCATTTTCTAGAGGAAAATTCCTCCAGCAGAGACTGAATAAATAATTACACCAGTGAGCTTTGATTATTGGGGTTTTTGGGTCCTGCATTTGATTCCACAGAAACTGGTGTCAGGAGTGGGATTCACAATCTTCCATCTGCCACCAGGGACAACAGCTAGGGCACCATATAGGGTGAGGGTTGTGAGGTTGATCCCATGTTCCTTCCTGATGCCACATAAAGGCTCCATTTAGGACTGTGTGTGTGAGGCCACAACCTGTGTCTGAAGGTCTATTGTGGTGGGGAGCTTTGTTGAGTCTATGTGGTGCCTTCTATCCTGATTCTCAGCCACCCTGGTCCTGCTGCGACCTCAGCCGAGCGATGGCTGGAGGGGTCCAAGAACCACAGGGGGAATTTGGCTTTGGAGGGGCCAGTGTGACCTTCCTGGGTCAAAGAATGGAGACTGGCCTGAAGGTCTGTCCAAACTCCCTTTTTCCTTTGTCTGAATGGAGGAATTAATCCCAGGCAGGGAGGGAAGTGAATGATGGGGCTCAGGCTGACTCTGATTGGGGAAGGAACCTTTCCCCAAGAGACAGAGAAACCCGCTGTGGCCCAGGGCTGGGAGACGGTCCGATGCCCCATTGGAGCCCTCACAGGCTGAGAAAGAAAGGGAGAGTGTGAAATTGGAAGGGATCCTGGAAATACTTTTCCTCCCAGGTGGGAAGAGAAACGGCCCTAGATGTGAATCCAAGGACCACAGTAACCAGTGCAGGGAAGGAAGAGGGGAGGCCGGCCAGGAACAACCACCAATTTCAGAGAGAGACAGAGATCAGACGGATCATGATCTGAAGGGGAAAGGAGAGAATCTCTGGGAGAAAAGCAAGTGGGAGATTTGTCCAGTCTGGGGGTCTTGCAGGGGGATCCACAGGGGCTCCGGCTGGCTTTGGAAACCCCGGTGGGAACTCTGTCCAGCTGAATATCTGAAGCCTGGACAGAGTCAAACTCAGTGGTCATCTTGTGCCCAGGGAAGTGGACAGATACCCTGGAGGCCTTTCGGGAGAGGAGAGGGCATCGCAGGGGGGCTCCTCTTGGCTTGAGATGACTGGAGTCAGTCTGGGAGCCAATGGAGACATTCAAAGTCCCCTCTGCCCTCCAGCCTTTCCCTGGATCTCCTGGGTTTAATCTAATGGGTTTCAAGGAATCTAAACTTTCCCTGATATTCCATAGTTTCAGGTGATTTATACACAAAGCTGCCTGCAGAGGGAAGATTTTATGAGTCAATTTTGAATTGGAATAGAGCCGGAAGGGACCCTGGAGGTCTTCTATTCCACCCCCCTGCTCAAGCAGGAGACCCTATTCCATTTCAGACAGAGGGCTGTCCAGCCTTCTCTTAAAATCTCCCCGTGAATTAAAAATTAGAACTGTAGAAAAAATAAATAAGTTAGAAGAGGAAAATTAGAAAGAAATCCCCCTTTTCCAGTCCATCTGAGAGTGTCCGGAAGAGTCCTAAGGAGGCTTTCCCTGACCTCACCAGAGCAATGAGGAAAGTGAGGCACAGAGTCGGGAAACCCTCTGTGGGGTCCAAGAGGACATCCAGACCTTCCCCATTTCCCACCAGCTGCGAAAGGAGAAGCAGCGTCTCTTCCGGTCTCCTCCTCCTCCTCCATGATGGCCCTGGAGATGCTCCTGGGTCCTTCCTGCCCCCTTTGCTCTGGGATCCCTTCCTGGGGATCCTGAGGAGCCTCAAATCTCTCCTGGCCACCATGGGATCGAGTGGGAAAGGATCCCCTGAGGAGAGAGATCCCTGCGTTGGCCGTGATGTGGGCTCGGAGGGGTCAGGAGACCCCCATTCTGGAAAGGGAAGAGGGACGGCTGGAGGGAGGAGCCATGGAGGCTCAGGCACAACCGCCCCCCCTTTTCCTGGGCTGCTCCCTCACCAGCCCCCAGGAAGGTCAAGAACGACCCCCCAGGATTTCAGGAGTTGGTACGTTCCAACGATTCTCTGACTACCCAGAATGCCCCTGTCCAAGTGGATCAGCCGAAGAAGCAGCAAAAACTGCCAGCTAATAAAAAACAAACCCGGTTGCCATGACAACGTTTCCAGGCCTCCATCTTGATTTTTGAATAGAATAGAGAATAGAATAGAATAGAATAGAATAAGAATAAGTATAGATTATAATAGAATAGAAAAGAATAAGAATAAGAGTAGAGTAGAAAAGAAAAGAATAAGAATAGAATAGAAAAGTAAAGAATAAGAATAAGAATAAGAATAAGAATAGAATAGAATAGAATAGAATAGAATAGAATAGAATAGTAAATAATAAGAATAGAATAGGAAAGGATGGGATAGGATAGGATAACTTTATGGTCACTTTAAATGTACACTAATCGGCATACATTAAAATGACATTTTCTTGCATACAGCTCTCAAAGGTTTGCCACCTCCAATATACACTACATAAACATGGCTAAATGAATAAATAAATAAAATGTTATGTATATTCCCACAAACACAGCTATATTGTATGACACAGAGAAATAACACAGTCTAATTCGTGTGTATACATGGACATGGGGAGAAAAACGGATGCTGAGTGTGCCAGGCGGATGGGATTGGGAATGAAGCCCTTGAGGAATCCGGAGGTCCTGCTGGAAATCCTTGGGAACCCCCCCTCCCAGAGGGGAGCAATGGTGGGTGTGTGGGGTCTCCAACAAGGCCCCAAGCTCTAAGTGCATAGCACTCATAAGTGGTAGACGACCCCTTCGGCCACTGTTGTTAAGTGAGTCCAGCTTCTCCCATTGACTTGGATCGTCAGAGTCTGGCTGGGGAAGTTGGCTGGGAAACCTCTGGGCCAGAAAGACTCTGGAATCCGACCTTCCCTCCGATTCTCTCCTTCCCAGCAGCCCCGTCTGCCTCCCATGTCCCACCTCTCAAAATCATTCTCAACGGGAATGAAGGGAAACAAGCCAGTCCGTGTTATTGCAGGAGTGGCAGACTTCCCGACTCGGGGCTCCTGCTGGGAGGAAAGAGGGCAGTGGTGGCCAGCAGGACCATTGCCCAAATCCACCCTGCCTGGACATCGACATGGGTTAAGGCAGCAGGCTTGGAAGCAGGAGATCCCAAGTTCAAGTCCTGCCTCAGCCCTGAAAGCCCGCTGGGGGACCTCGGGACAGATACTCCCTTTCAGACCAGCCCCCCTCACAGGGGGGTTGTGGGGGGAGAGGAAGAGGAAGGCGAGCTGGATACGTTCCCCTCTTTCGGATATTTGTAGAACTAAGAAAACACAGGAAAACCCGACAACAAAATAAAATAAAACCACTTCCTTGCTTCTGTTTGCATGGAATCCACCATCAGTCACTTTGTTGGGGGCCTTTGTAACTTCCAATGGTCATTAAGGGAACCGTCGTAAGTGGAGGATCACCTGCAGTCTATATCAGACCCCCAAAGAGAAAATCTTGTTTTGGAAACCTCTGGTTGCTTTTGGTCCCAGGAATTTGGACTCCATGAAAATGGACATTGTCTCAGCATTCAGCAACCACTTCCTTTGTGATTGGAGCTGAAAATGAAAAGCTCTGCCAGGATAGTGCAGGAAGCCTGAAAGGAAACTGAGGCTGGGGACATCAAGGGGGAATCACGGTTTTTAGTCATTTCTGCCACAAAAACAGCCCATTTGGTAGACAGGAGACCCCAAAGTGCTCAGACCAAAGGGTGTCATTTGTGTTAATTTTACCAACGTTTAATTTTACCTCGTTTTGCCAACTTTGGAAGGATGGAAGGCTGATTCCACTTGGAGCCCCTCAAGACCGAACTCCGGGCTGTGGGCAGAGTCACCCTGCAATGCTGCATTCCAGCCCCTGCACCACCAAGTGTGCTGTCCAGCCAGTTTAGAGTTAATGGGATTTGGGATAGGTAGTTAGGAATTGAGAGTTGTCCCCTTAAGGGAATGCATCATGGTAAATGTAGTTAAGGTATCCTGGGAAATGTAGTCCATGTCATGTGGTCACATCTGTAATCCTGATTGGTCACTAAACTGACCCTTGTGAGGTTGGGGGAGGCTCCCTCACTCTTGCCTGATAACACAGCCTCGTGGTAGCAGCTATACCCATGCCTCTATGACTTTGGGATGAAATATGGGATAGAAAGATTACTAACATTTACACTACGATTTCAACTGTACAAAGAATTGGACATTAGATGCATCTCGACATAACTGTGAGTCACCTTGAGGATACCTAATGTAATCCAATAAAAGAAACTTTGTATGGAAGAATTTGTAGAGTTATCTATCTGTCTCTATATTCAGCAAATGGACCAAAAGACAGAATACCAGGGCTCCACCATGACGTGTCTTTGCACAGCGGCAGAGGAGAGAGGCATGTGGCGTTGACATGTTGCGCTGCCGGCCGAGAGAGTGGGGAAGGGGATTGTGTTAAGTTTGCATGAAGAGTCAGGCGAAGTTCCAGCAAAGAGTTTATTTGACTACAGCTCGAATGGACTCGAGTTGGCTGGGCTACTGCCCTCTTATAGCCTGCAGCCGTGGTTGCCAGCCAATGGGAGTAGGGTTTCTTCCGCACTATTTAAACCAATACCATTTGACATTTTACAAGAACAGTTCAAATAAACCAATAACATTCAAACCTACATACATAACACCCCTCCCCACTAGGTTCAGTCCATACCAAACCCCAACCTATCTAATGTATTCCTTTAAATAGGTGGGGCTCTTCGTGCGTTGAGACCTTCGTGGTTCAGAAGTTTTAACGTTCTCACCCAGTGAGAGGAAATGTGTCTGCTGACATTTCCTGTTGGTACTTCCTGTGAGAGACCCTGTTAGACTGTTAGAATCTGGTCTCTCCTCCCACCCCATCTCCATTCCAATGTCAGCACCCAAGTCAGGTAGTGATGTGCAATCTTCCACTTCTAAGGATGGATCTTGGCATTGTGACAGGGTTCGGGATGGTTCCTGTGCAATGGCTCGTTACACATGGGGTTGATTCTTGCTGATTTTCCTCCTGTTCCCCTCCTTCCCCCTAGAAGGGACATCAGGTGAGGGACCCAGAGAGAGACAGGGGTGATGTTCCTGAGGAACCTGGATCTAAGTTGGTCAATGTGCCTGCTCCAGAGGCCATCCTCTTTGTACCCTGTAAGAACGAGGGCCAGTGATGTGAGTTATTTCAGCAGGAATCACAAAGGTTCACCTATAAGGTTCCTAGCATATACAGAATCTCCCACACTAAAAGAACGAACTTTGGAAGTGGAATCCAGTGGTGCAGTGGGTGCGTAAGTGGGATGAAGGCGGTCAAGGGAAGACCTAAGTTTCCTACCCATCAACAACTCTGCTGGGGACAAGTTATTTGATGGGCTAGGAGTGATGTGCTGAACACTAAGAAGCTTTTCAACCTTCTCAGTGATATCCCCAGAACCCAGCTGCTGAAGCTTCTCTTTGGTAAAGCGTACCATGCATTCAGCCCGGCCATTGGCCGAAGGGTGCCTAGGGGCAGTGAGGGCATGTCTGATACCCTGTTGAGCTAGAAAGGATTCAAAAATGTTAGATGTGAATTGAGGGCCATTGTCAGAAACAAGGACATCTGGTAACCCATGGGTGACAAACAATTTGCTGAGCTGCTTGATGACAGCCTCAGTTGTAGTGGATGTCATTGGAATTACCTCTAGCCATTTGGAATATGCATCTACTATAACTAGAAAAGTGTGCCCTCTTGTAGGGCCTGCAAAATCAATGTGGATTCTAGACCATGGGCCCCTAGGACATTCCCATTCCTGTGTGGGGGTGTGAGGTGGGGCAGGCCTGACTACCTGGCAATTGGGACAAGATGCTACCCAGTTTTCAACCATTTTGTCAATACCTGGCCACCATACATAACTCCTGGCCAAACCTTTCATCCTTACAATTCCAGGATGACCCTCATGTAACATTTCCAAAACCTCCCTTTGCAGTTTTGCAGGAATAACCACCCTGTTACCCCACAAAATACATCCTCTTAATACAGAAATTCAGTTTGCCTGGACTTAAAAGGTTGGGCAAGGTGAGGTAGATCTTGAAGAGGCCAACCTTTCTTAATCCAGCCCATAACAGGTGCCAACACAGCATCTTTGGCAGTTTCTCTGGCAATCTCAGCAGCATGGACTGGAAGCTTAGCAACGGTCTCCAGGAAAAGGTGTGAGTTTCAGTTCAAAGTCCTCCTTGTGGCAAGGTAGTGGGCAACGACTCAGTGCATCAGCATGTCCAATGTCCTTGCCAGGCCTGTGAATCAGTTTGTATGCATAAGCTGCAAGTCCACCTCAGCATTCTTGGTGACAGGATATTAGGTGTAGGTTTGTCTCCTGCCACAATGCCTAATAAAGGTTTGTGATCTGTAACAATGGTGAATGACCTGCCATACAGATATTCATGAAATTTCTTAACAGCTGCAACAACTGCTAAAGCCTCCTTGTCCAGTTGGCTATAATTCCTCTCTGCTTTGGACAAAGTGCGAGAGTAAAATGCAATTGGGACTTCCCGTCCATTTGGAAGCCTGTGGCTCAAAACCGCCCCCCACTCCAAAAGGGGATGCATCACAAGTCAGAACAACAGGCAAATTCTCAGAGAATTGTATCAACACAGCATCAGATGTGATTAGTCTCTTAATACTGTTAAATGCTGACTGTTCCTTCCTCCCCCAGATCCAAACAGCTTTCTTATCAAGCAAGTAAGGCTCAGCAATAGATGCTTTGTGAGGTAAAACATGTGGTAAAAGTTAATAAGTCCAAGGAAGGCTTGCAAATCTGTCTTGCATCTAGGTTTAGGGGCTTCCTTGATTGCTTTAACCTTGGCATCAGTAGGGTGGATGCCATGCTTGTCAATCATGTACCCCAGGAACTCAACTCTGTCTGTTTTGAGTGTACATTTGTCTTCCTTGACTTTTAAACCCGCTTTTCTGAATCTGGTAAGGACTTCTCTGAGTCTCTCTTGAAGCTGAGTGTCATTTTCAGCAGAGATTAACACATCATCAAAATAAGGCACTACCCTGGCAGTCCTTGCAACATTCTTTCCATAAGGCTTTGAAAATGCCAGGTGCCACGCTTACTCCAAATTGTAGTCTTTTACATTTGAAGGCACCTCTATGAGTCACAATTGTTTGTGCCTCTGCAGTGGCATCATCAACTGTTAATTGTTGATATACCTGAGCTAAGTCCAGTTTAGCGAATACTGTACCCCTGCCAAGGGAATGGAGCAGATGATGCACAACTGGTACAGGATATGCGCTCTGCTGCAGCATGGTTAAGTGTCCCCTTGTAGTCACCACAGATTCTCACTGACCCATCAGCCTTGACTGGTGTGACTATGGGTGTTTCCCATCTGGAGTGGTCAGTAGGCTCTAAAACCCCTTGACCAATGAGTTTATCTAATTGTGCATCAATTTTTCCTTTAAAGCAAATGGGACCCTCCTGGGCTTTAAAGCAATTGGGGCACCTTGGGGTCTAGGCTGAAAGCAATAGGGGTCCCCATATACTTGCCCAGTCCTTCGCTGAAGACCTCTGGAAACTCAGACTTCAAGGACTCTTCCCAGTCAGAACTGCTCACGTGATGGATGCCAGTCACCTCGATGCCAAGTGGTTTGAACCACTCAAGTCCCAGCAAACTTGGGCGATCCTTGTCCACGATGGTCAGGGGCAAGCGTTTGGTGTGGCCTTTAAACTGCACGTTGAAATCTCTCGCTCCAACTACTGGAATCTTGTTCCCTTGGTAGTCTTTGAGAGTCAGTGCTTGCTTCTGGAAATGCTTTTTCTGAATTTTGGGAAAAGTCTGTGGATAGTGTCCCATGACACCATAGATAAATAAGAGCCTGAGTCCACTTCCATTTGGCAAGGTCTTCCTTCAATAAACACCTTCATGTACTTTTCTGCTTTTTAGGGTGAAGAATGACCAATAGTGATTGTTTGGTGTTTCATTCTTGCCATTTGCTTCTAAATTTCGCCCCATTTTTCAAGGAAATTGTTGGGCTTAAAGTCTCTATCAGGAATTTCTTCCTAGCTGGTGGAGTTCTGGATGATTTGCAGACTCTGGCTATGTGACCCGTTTCTCACAACGTAGGCAAATGGAGTCAAAGAACTTGCAATCAGTGCGGGGGTGGCCCCCCACAGCCTCTGCAATAGAACCCTTGCCTGTTCTTCCCAGAGTCTTTTCTTTTCTTCTCCATTCTGAGTTTAAAATCCCTCCTCTGCCTCACTGCCATCAGAATCAGAGTCTATTTGTTGCAATGAGTAGATGTGGATTTTTCCCCATCAGAATGGCTTGAGGCCTGAGGCCTTGTTAATCTTTTCATGGCGCTGCTGAGGACTTGGTGGCTTCGCTGAAACAGCTTCTTCAATGGCCTCTTTAAACGTGATCTTAGGTTTCATTAATAGTTTGCTTTGTAAAACCTTATCTTTAAGGCCTAAAACAAACCGATCCGCATGGCCTCTTCTAAGTTGGTAAAGTCACAAGCACCCCAATGTCCCTTAAACTTGCCACAAGTCATTAACATTCGCTATCCCTTGATCCCGCGGTAAAATTGGTGTCTCTTAATGAGGCACGATACTTGTCAGGCGTAATGGGCTCTCAAAAGTTTCTCTATCGGGCCATTCCATTACCTTCAGCTCTGCTGCTCCGCCAACGCCTTATGCCATTTTGAAGACTGCGGACCGCAGTGCGTGAGAAGACCGCCCTCTTCCGTCTCTGGGGATGCGGCGAGATCGTTCCCTTCCAGGAACATGTGAAACGATCCGCATACGATTCCCAGTCTTCCGTCGCCGGATCGAGCGGTGCTGGGGGTGTTCAGCGCAGCCATCTCGCTCAGTTGCTTGTTGTCGCGTCGTCTTCTCTTCAGGGAAATCCCACCTTCGTCGCCAGTGTTAAGTTTGCATGAAGAGTCAGGCCGAGGAGTTCCAGCAAAGACTTTATTAGTGACTACAGCTCGAATGGACCCGTCCTGGCTTGGCTACGGCTGCTTCTTATAGCCTGCAGCTGTAGCTACCAGCCAATGGGAGTGCAGGGATTCTTCCGCACTATTTAAACCAATACCATTTGACATTTTACAAGAACAGTTCAAATAAACCAATAACATTCAAACCTACATACATAACAGAATCCCCAGTTGAGGCCTTGAAAAAGATTTGCCTCAAGAAAGTGACATGAATTCAAATCACGTGAGGAGAAGAGCAGAATAGTGTGTCATCTTTGAACTGCAAAAGCAGAAAGCAGAAATGGATCCCCTTGGTTTTAAAGGTTTCTTGGAGATGTAAATAGTTATGGTTGGATTCTGGATTATATGATTGCTTTCTTATAATTATATAGCTAACAAAATACATATCTATTTAAAAATTATACTGCTTTATGACAGAAATGTAGACTGTATTCTGGTTATGCTCCCAATGTGAAAATAAAAGCAGTATTTATGGTTTGTAGTGTGATGATAATCCCTCTGATTAGAAAGTCAGACTATCCCAGCCACAGGAGGATCTGTTTCTCTGAAAATGCTGGAGTCCAAAATAATCCTATGCTTGAGTCACACAGTCAGTACTCCAAGTGTGTTTGTGAAGAGAGCAACACACCCCAGAGGGACTTCAAACAGAAGGCACACTTTTGTAATTCCACTTTTGTATCATTTCCTCTGTGGTGGTATGAAAAGCAGCCTGGGTTTTCAGGGACTTTGGAGGACTCTGCATTGGTGAGACTTTCCAAGTCTTTCCCTTGCCCATTCAATCATTTTCTGCTC
>SOZL01000666.1:0-10565 GCA_009733165.1 Naja naja | reverse complement strand
ATTCCCATAAGTGCAGGAATATTCTATTGGCTTTCTGCTGGACTGGAAATGAAGAGAACTAGGTTCAAATCTTCCTTGGTGTAGGCAAGTTTAAGTCAATTGCATCCATTCAGTTCAACTATCTTCCAAGGTTGTTACAAAGATAAAATGAGGATAAGGAATAAACTATGGTTCCTAGGGTTACATGGAAGAAAGAAGGATATGAATGTTTTTAAGTTAATATGTTTTCTAAAATGCCACTCATAATTTCCACTTACCAACAGACTGTGTTTTCTATGGTTGTGCTCTGTTTCAAGTACAATGTAGCCTCTGTCTGAAACTCTTTAAAGCAGCTGCCATATCATCATCATCTTTTAACAACCCTATAATCCCTTGCAGGATGGAATCTGGGCAACTGAATGGAGGTAGCAGAGTGTTTAATGGCCGGATGCCCTTCCTGTTGCCAATGCAGAGTTTTGTTCAGCAGATATATACTCACTGTGCCCAGAGAGAGAAATATTTGCCTCTATCTAGGATTGAACTCACAGCCTCCTGATTGTGAGGCAAGAGCTGCACCTCTAGGCCACTGCACCACTCTTTAAAGCAGCTGTCATATGATTCTGCTAAAAGATACAACTGCAGGCTGACAGGGGCTATGCTCACACCCTAATGTGGTCCTTAGGATTTTTTTTGGATTAAATCCAAATCACTGAGCAGCCTACTACTTTTTTTAATGAGCCTTTATTTCCATACCATGTCAGACCTATTCTTTAATTACCTGCCCCCTACTATTTGGGTCTATCTTGGCATTTGTACAAGGTGAAGCAGTCATCTTGTATTGCTATACTAGTTTTATTAGCAGGATAACTGATATTAAGGCATTTGATTTAGAAAACAAAGTATCTGTTTCAATACTTCAAACAGGTTTCTGAACTGTCAAGTCAGACTGACATTTCATATTGGATTCAGTTTAGGTTCTACACTCTTAATGGAGATCAAATTCCCTGATTGCCCATATTCCTGAACCGAAAAAGCACCATGGGAGGTGTTCCTTATTATGTTTTCACTTAGGACTATTGATTGATATGTGGGAAGCCAAAGAAGATATAGATCATCATTGAAAAAAATTAATAATAAAAGGCAGGAGGACATCTGACACTTACAGCAAGTGCATAACTCTACATACTATCCATTAGAACCGTGTTTCTCAACCTTAGTTAGCAACTTTAAGATATCTGGACTTCAACTCCCTGAATTTCCCAGTCAGTTAGAGGTTTACCACAATGTTCTACTGTTTTTAAAAAACATAAAACCAAATTCAGTTCCATTATAGTGAAGAATTATTAGGATTTTTTTTCTTCAGTAGAGCAGAAATGTACACGTTCAATAGTGGCAGGAATTAGCCAAAGTTGAGTGAACATTCAGCACAGTCACAACAAAATACATGTTTTGAAGTTCCTATCGGCCAAGTTAAAAGTCAGATTTTTTTTGTCCTGGCAGATGTGTGTATTTATATATATTTACATAAATTTAAACCCTAAATACCTAGAGGCAATCTATTAGAAAGACTCATTTAAGGATGACAGCAATTCTTTCTTTTTTTGCACTTGGTAGCAATTTCCTGAATATAGGAATATTGGTAGGAATTTCCTAAATATAGGAATATTCATTTGAACACATTTCATATCTTTATTAACTATATCAACAACATATATTGTGCTATTTGTTTATTTATTCAATCATTTCTATTTATATGCCATTCAGTGTCTTTGGAAATAGAAAGGCATATAAACTAGAAGTAAAAAAACAACACATGAATAAAATGCAATTGTAATCCAACTGAAATTAAATTCTATTATCCCATATTTGCTCACCTCCTGTCCTTGCCTACTTTTAAACTTACAACCCCAATACATTACTCAAAGCCAGCCCCCACCCCCACAAAAATTATGCTATGTATACCATTTTAAGTTCCTGGAGGGGAAAGCAGGATATCAATTTGCTATAACAAGATTATAATACAACAACAAGATGGAATGGAGAAAATTCACAAAGCTAAGCAGGACTTTTGTTTTCTGCTTTTTCAATTTCTTTGTCATTTCGTCTTCTTTGGCCTAGGCACTAGAATTGTTCTCCTTTTCATAGCATTTGATTTTGATGGTTGTGCTGCTGTTTTAGGAATGCTTAAAAACATTTCTGTTAATATACAAGATCTTGGCCATTCGAATAACAGAATTAATTAGCACTGCTCCCATGTGGAGGGGAAGGTTGCCATTGATTTTCTGGAGTCAAAATGTTCGCCATGATTATCTGTATTATTTGAATACCTTAAGATCTCCTTCAATTTCTACACAAATATTTAGGCTGGTGAAAAGGTAAGCACTTTGGAGTTAAATGAAGCAAACATAATGTTTAATTTTTTTTAAAAAAGATCTCTTTCTTTCCTCATCTGCAATCTATAGATGGCATCAGCGCAAGAAACCCGATATGGCCAAAAGGAAACGTCGGATCAGAACTTTGATTATATGTTCAAACTGCTCATCATTGGTAACAGCAGTGTTGGGAAAACCTCCTTCTTATTCCGTTATGCTGATGATTCTTTTACTTCGGCTTTTGTAAGCACGGTTGGGATCGATTTCAAAGTGAAAACAGTCTTCAAAAACGAAAAAAGAATTAAACTACAGATTTGGGTAAGCAAATATACTCTCTCTCTCTCTCTCTCTCTCTCTGTGTGTGTGTGTATGGTTTATTTCTGCTTTTCAGGTTTGTATATTAAGTGTTAAAGGCATATGACTCTATTTCAGTGTTTCTTGGCAACTTTAAGACATCTGGACTTTAAATCCCAGAATTCATGCTAGATGGGGAATTCTGGGAGTTGAAATCCACATCTTAAAGTTTCAAGATTGAAAACACAGCTCTAGTTTGATCTTTCTTCACAATTGAATTAATTAATCTTGATTATTCTTCCATTTACCTTTCTTGCATCTGACCAGTACAATCCCACCATTTGCTCTGAGCAGGAAATTGTGAGGAGGGAAATAAGGAAACATAGGAGAACAGAACAATACATACCATATAATTTGTCCAGTAAATGATGTCTTGTCCTCAGATGCTGGATGATTTTGCCCTGGTAGTTGCCTTAATGGAAGATTTATGACTTACTTGACTTACAGGTAGAATGAAAAAGCTACCATTTTCTTTGTTTTGGAGCAAAATAGCACTTCAAAATAGCACTGAATGCGTCTTAGCTTACTTCCATCTTAGTTTCCATCTTCTGGAATCCATCCTTCTCTGATGATGGGACAATCTGATGTTGATTATATATGACTTTGCTTTTAAAGGATTGATGTTTGAGTGGTTCTGCTTATAGCTGCACAGAGCAGGGGAAATGACTTTGATGGAGATATTTGGGAACAGTTACCTAAGGAAAAAAGGCTGAAGCATTTTATAAGTCCACAAAGAACAAGATAACATTAGATAGGATTCAGCTAAACATGTCTCTTCACTGAAGTATAAGAAGAAAAAGGAAGTACAGCATGATCTGTCTTGCAAGATTCTGCAAATGTTCACCAGCATAGTGCTAGATTCCCTAATATTATGAAGTAGGAGCCAGTGGTCCTTCAGATCCTGTTCTAGTCTTTAAATGGTGATGATCGTACATCTGATATTATTCTTTTCCTTTTACTATTTGGAAAAAGAGAGAGAATATTTAACTCATATTGACTGGTTTACAGTTATACAGCCCTAGATTTTTCATGATTTTCTCTTCTCACTGCTTTATTTATTTATTTATTTATTAATGAGACTTGTATGCCGCCCCATCTCCGAAGACTCGCTCTCACAAATAAAACAAAGGAAACAATAAATAATTAAAAAAGAATTAAACTAACAAGCCCCATTAAGATGCAATTACACAAATACACAATAAAACTATAATAAAAGCCATCCCCAAAGGGTCACAGCCCGGCTTGGTTAAATAACCAGGTCTTCAATTCCGGCGGAAGGCGGAGGTCAGGGGCCAGCGGAGCCCGGGAAGCTGATTCCAGAGGTCAGGGGCATAATAGAATAGGCTCGTCGTCGAGGGGACCGCCAACCGGCATTGGCCAGCCGCGGACCCCAAGGAGTCCTTGCCTATGTGATGCGACAGGCGGTTAGTACTTGATGTCGGCAGGAGTTGCTCCCTTAAATATTGCGGACCCATGTCATGGAGGACTTTGTATGTTAATGTTAACACCTTGAATCTCACCGGAGCACAACCGGCAGCCAATGCAGACAGCGCGGGAGGGTAACATGGGAGAACCGGAAACTCCCATCACCACCAGCGCCGCCGCATTTTGCACCAGCTGCAATCTCGGATAGTATGCAAGGGTAGTCCTAAATAGAGAGCGTTGCAGTAGTCGAGTCTGGAGATAACAAGGGCATGAGTAACGCGCGAGGGCATCGCGGTCCAGAAAAGGGCGTAGTTGGCGAACCAAGCGGAGCTGGGCAAAGCCCCTGGCGAGGCCCCCACCTGCTCCTCCAATCGAAGCCGTGCATCCAGGAGGACCCCCAGATTCCGCCTATCCACAGGGGCAACACCACTCCTATGGTTAAGCGATGGATAATCCTGACTGGGCGCGATGCCGTACGCACAGCCACTCAGTCTTGGCGGGTTGAGACGAAGCATGTTTCCGTCCATCCAGATCCGTCGCATCCAAGCACTGGGTCATCAGGAGAGGGCATCACCGATCTGGTTGGGTGGAAATATACAGCTGAGTATCATCTGCATATTGATGAAAACTCACCCGAAACCACGGATGATCTCACCCAGCGGCTTCATATAGATGTTAAATAGCAGGGGGAGAGGACCGACCCCTGAGGGACCCCACAAGAGAGCACCCTCGAGGTGGACCTCTGTCCCCCGCCAGTACCGACTCGCACGCCCGAGAGGTAGGAGGTGAACCACTGAAGTACAGTGCCCCTATACCCAACCCCTGAGGCGTGCAGAAGGATACCATGGTCGATGGTATCAAAAGCCGCTGAGAGGTCTAATAGGACCAGGACGGAGGAAAACCCCTGTCCGGGCCCTCCAGAGATCATCCATCAGTGCGACCAATGCCGTCTCCGTGCTGTAACCAGGACGGAAGCCCGATTGATCTGGGATCCAGGTAGTCCGCTTCATCCAGGAAAAGTGGAAACTGCCGAGCCACCACACTCTCAACAACCTTCGCTAAAAGCAAGGTTGGAGACTGGACGAAGTTGTCTAACACGGCCGGGTTCAGGGCAGGCTTCTTCAGGAGGGGTCTCACCACCGCCTCCTTCAAGGCGTGGGAAAGACACCTCCCTTAGCGGAAGCATTGACAACTGCCCGGAGCCAGCAGGTGACCTCCCTGGCAGCATAAGCTAACCAGGAGGGACACGGTCCAACAAACATGTGGTGGAACTCAGGCGCCGCATAATCCCGTCCACTTCATCCTCAGAAACAGGATCGAACTCATCCCAAATCACACTGGCCAGACTACTTGCATCCCGATCCTCAGACCACTGCAAATCAGAGGACAACCCAATGACGATCTTATCCGACAGATATTGGCCAAACTCCTCAGCTCTTCCTCGAATGGGTCCGCTCCCTCCCTAAACGAAGGAGAGAGCGGGTAACCCAAACAGGGCAGCCGGGCGGTTATTGCGGACGCTATGAGAGTGGAGAGATAAGCCCTTCTCGCCACTCTCATAGCAACCAGGTAAGTCCTAACATGGGCTCTTAGCTGGGCTCGACGCCTGGGAGCGGGTGGACCTCCACCTGCTCTCTAAGCCCCTCCAACGACGTTTCATCTCCCGGAGCTCCTCCGTATACCAAGGAGCCAACCAGGATCCAACGGTGAGGGGTCGATGGGGACAACCCTGTCGAGGGCATCCGACGCAGCCTGTTGCCAAGCAACCACCAGATCCTCGACAGAGCTGTGGGCAAGGGAAGGGGGAAAAAACCCCAGTTCTGCCTGGAACCGCTCCGGTCCATAAGCCTGGGGCGGAACCACCTAAGCTCCTCTCCCCAGCAGTGGGGGCGCCTGTTGGAAGACCAGCCGGGAGATAGTGATCAGACCATGGAACGGGCAGAGCTGTAGAAATAGCTTGCCCTCTGTCACTCCGCCACTGCTCAGAGACAAAAACGAGGTCAAGAGTATTTCCTCATGGGTAGGGCCCTGAATTACTGGGTCAGGCCCATGGTTTCCATAGTCACCATGAATTCCTGGGCCAATCCCGACGTACCCCCCAGGGAAGGCAGGTTGAAGTCCCCCAGAACTACAAGACTCGGGAACTCCACCGCCACCCCCGAGAGGACGTCCAGAAGCCCAGGCAGGGCTGCTGTCACACAGCTGGGGGAAAGGTATGTGAGCAGCAAGCCCACCTGACCATATTGCTTTGAAACATTAGTCATGGAAGTCATTAATATTTGTTTCCTAGAAATACACAAACACATTAGAATTTAAACGCTGGAACCTAGTCTTCCTATCTTACAGAATACCCTTTCTACTAACTCCCTAATCATCTGAAGGTAGAGTTCTGAAGCTAGAATTCTAAATATACAAAATTCAATTTATTTATATATGCAGATGAAATAAATGCTACAAATGAAAGCATCTAATAGGGTCTTAACCAAAGCCAACACTTATAAATTGGCAAGGTTTTACTTCTCAGGCTTCTTTCAGAGCAAGGATGAACAAGAACTTCCCAGGAGCTCCAAGAATCTCTTCAAATGTCATCACCATATTGAGAAAATGTCTTAATTCATGGGAGCACTCAAACCATCTGTATTTCAATAAGTCAGTATAATTACAGAAACATTTCAGTAAATAAATAAAATGAATTTAGTTAGAATGTAGGTGTTGTTCTGAATTTACCTATTTATGTAAGTCCCATACCTTGTTTTGAGCACAAATCCCAGCATACCATTCAAAGCCCTTTGACCCAAAGATGGAAGCCCTTATGTTTAGGTTACCTAAAGGCTTTCTATTCCCATTACAACTCTATATTGCCTTATTAATGACTTAAAATGTACATTTGAGCATATGTGATGGGTGGACATTGTATGTGCTAAAAACTCATTTGTACCTCCTCATTCATATCTAGCTATTATTCCCATCTTGGTTGTTATATACATTGTGCACTATCCTAGATAATTGTAAGGGAAGGCTAATGCATATTGTTTTAGAAGAAGCCTATAAGCTATTGAGATGCATACTAACTCTTGCTGATGTCTCCTCATTACCTGCTTATTATGCAGCAGTAAATTGTCTTTTAGCTACAGGAGATGCACTTCCTTTTTTTTCTTTTACTGTGAATCCTTTTTAGTATGCATGTTATTGATAAGTCTCATAATGCAAAAGTAGCTAAAATGAATGCACTAATTACACTAATACGTTTACAGATAAATATCAGCAAAGCATTCTTTCCATTTTTTAAATCTGGTAAATGAAATATGTCAAAATTATAACTTTCACCTATATGCCACTTTGCTCACAGCTTGACAAAGAATGAGGATGGTCAATTGGAATGCAAGGGGGGTGGGAATGGCCTCCAAGCATCATTGGTTCCCAAGAGACATTGCTCCCCCCCTCAAGGACACCCAGAGCAGATACCACAGTCTGATCAGCTAGTTCTCAAAACAAAATGAACATAAATGATTGGTGGATGTAATGGACTGTGGGTGGCCCATGAAGAAATGAACTATGCATGCATTTACATGGGAAGTCCAGAGCTGGTTTTGCTTCTTCTGTGCCAATGTGGATTTATTCAGTAAAGTTTATACTTTATACTGTTGGTAAAATAATGTCCCAGGAGTTTCTTTTTCTGGATTCTCCAACTGGACAGCTGACAATGAGTTTTATATAAGGTATATGTGAATCAGTTTGCATGATAGTTCTAATTTAAAGGAATATTTATGTGCATCCTTTTGAACAATAACACCTTACTGTTCTTCCATTTTCTGATAGCTTGGCTTTAGAATCTGATCATTCCATATCTTCAGCTACATAGAAATTTGAAGCTTCCAAAAGGACCACAGGCTCCTTGAATCTAGAATTAGTAAGAAGTAGAAGGTTCACCTCTTTTCTCTTTGCAAGTGCTGAAACCCATGGTCAAATGTCTCTAGATTCTATCTCTGGTGAGGACATAGTTCTTGTAGACTCTAAAGTTGGAATGAACTTTTGTAGTGGAAAAATTTATTTTATATCAACTTTTGTTATTGTGGATATATAGCCAAGCCAAGGCAAGGTGCAAGGACACGACATTTTACTGATATTAAGCAATGGAACTAGATTACTCACATGGACTTTCTAGCCTGATTGTGCAGAATAAGGCCGGATAGAGTCACATGAGCAAACATGTAGGATATATTAGGAAAAGTTCAAGGAAATTATATCCTTTCATGGGTTCATGTAGTTTACTTTATAGATGTTTTGCAAACTTGAGTTTGGTTTAAGGTGTTCCTGAGAGGTATTGCATGGATACCCATGTGCACTCTGAATCATATTTTGTCCCTTAAATCCAGACCTTTACCCAGCCCCAATACAAAAGGTTCCAAATTCCCCTAGATTCTGATATCTGTAATTTTAAAAAGATGAACTTTGTAAAACATTTTTAGAGTCACTGCCAGTAAGAATAGACAATAATTCAGCTCAGTAAAGCAGCATAAACTGCCTGTTAGTTGTACAGTACTTTAACTGCCACAAGTCTAATCAACAAGATGAAAAGCCTTGATAATAAGTCTAAAATTGAATATAAATAAGTGCATTCTGTATTCCTGTGCATCTGCTCTGTTCCTGTACTACAAAAAAATAGATACCAATGAATGTTCTAAGAAGGTCAAAGTAGCTCAATGATATGATTCAACTATAACTGATGAAACTATTCTTTTTAACACTGTGATTTTTTTTAACTGTACAGTGCTTTTAGAATGGATTAGGACTTTCACTGGGTTTGGGAAGTTGGATTACAGGATAGGGTGTGCATTTTTTATTGGAAACCTGGATTGTCCACTTAATTTAACCAGAGTTGTTTAAAAGTAAAAATCTTAACAGGCATTTTCAGATAAATTGGTCAATCACTATTTAATTAATATTCTGGTGTCTGGTCCTTCATACTGCATCCTCTGGTGGGTTGCAGCCAAAAATGTGTCAAACAATTTGGGTGGAAGCAACAGAAAGTTTCTGTTAGATCGGCTGTGGAGAATCAGTTATTCTATTTATTTATTTATTTCATTTTATTTAGTTGTCAAGCATGTATGAGAGTACAAGTATTGAACATAACATATAAAGTATGAACAGGTATAGATCGGCTGTGGAGAATCAGTTATTCTATTTATTTATTTATTTCATTTTATTTAGTTTGTCAAGCATGTATGAGAAAACAAGTACAAGTATTGAACATAACATATAAAGTATGAACAGGTATAAGTATATACATAATAAACGAGTATGAATAAAGGGGAACAGTAGGACAGTAGGAGCGCTTATGCAGACCTGTTAGGAATGGAGTGAGATCCACAGAAGACAGTTTAAGGTTAAAGTTTTGGGCGTTTGAGGATGTAACAACAGAGTCAGGTTCCAGGCATTGACCATTCTGTTGCTGAAGCCATATTTTCTGAAATCGAGTTTGGTTTACTTTGAGTTTGTATCTATTGTTTGCCCATGTGTTATTGTGGTTGAAGCTGAAGTAGTCATTGTCAGGTAGGACATTGTAGCAGACAATTTTTTGTACTAAGCTTAGGTTTCTGTTCTGTTTCGTTCTTTTCCTGTGATGCATAAGCACAGGCTAGCATTGCATGTTGTACCCATTCCTGATCTCTCTGTTCCTGTCACTCCTGATGTATTCTGACTCATTAAGAACCACAACATTTATTAGAAATTGGCAGTCTTTCTGTCATTCTCTAAAGCCTCAGTGACTCATCAGGAGGTTTGCTATATAGTCTTTGGGAGTAAAACCAAGAAATTAAATATCAATAGGCACCATTGAGACACCATTGAAGTAAATAAGATTCGAACAGCAGAGTCAGGGCAAAAAAAACATTAGCAGGCTATTCCATTCAAGCCAATTTAAAAAAATAAGCAATAATAAGTTGAAGTTGCCATAATACCTCATTAAAACCAACAGAATGTTCACCAAGCATTTCTGGCCAAATAGAATTACAGAACCTAGACTATGAACCAGCAAATCTGTGTTGACTTGACCAAACAATTCAGCCAGCATAAGAATCTGTCCTGTAAATAGTGGTGGCTGACTTCATTCACTTTCACACAGATAGACCTAACAGATTTAGAAATCTGCAAGTTCTTTTGTAGATCATTAAAGAGCTAAGAGAAAAAGACATCAGTTTGATATGTCTGGATGTATGGAAATGAAAGTAATAAGACTGCCATTGATTAAATTACATAGGGAGCAATTGCTTAATGTTTTATTTAGTTTTCAAGAGCACCCTTGGCAAAATATTCTGGAAGTCCCATCCCAATATATACTTTTGGATCTTTCCTCTTCTAATTTTTTTCTCCCCCAACTTCCCACTACCTTTTTACTTTTCTTTCCCACAGTTCTTTCTTCATACTTATCAGCAA